>JBBBDQ010001756.1:2572500-2735385 GCA_037127315.1 Ascarosepion bandense
TATATATATATATATATATATATATATATATAAGGTGTGCTGAAAAGTTCTCGGCCCAGATCATTTGGCCAAAATATGAAACATCTGAAATTTCTTTTGTTGTCCTTTTTGGTCAGACCAAGAACCTTTCTAGAAATACATATGCCCATTCACATATGTGTGTGTGTGTGTATGTGTGTGTAAAAACAGAAAGGAAAAGCTAATACAGTAATCATTAAATAGTGCAATTTTTAAAAAAAAAATTGTATGTATCTAAAATAGACAAGTGCAATCTATGTACAAAAACAAGGTGGGATGAATTGATCATCTGATTTTAATTTGGAAACATTTAAGAGAAGAAAGAATCACTTAAAACAAATAAAAGTAAAACTTATATTAAATAAAGTCCGAGGAATTACATATTCAAATTCAATACATCAACCAAATATCAATTATCCTACGAGTCAGTCAAATCAGCAAAAATGAATGGTGATAAAATTGTGGCTGCAGAGCCCTCGAAAGCCTAACTCCTGCCCTGCTTAGCTCTCACCAGTCACTGGAATATCAAATAGGACCTCACCAGTACAGATTGAAGCAAGTACTACAGGGAGGGCAAAACTGACCATAGGTACCTGTGTGCTGACTGCTCCAAAACAAATGTGGCAAGTGGAGGAGAAGTCAGAAGAAACAGCAATGCCAACAGTAGCAAGTCAGCAGCACAATGGTCACAGGGAAAAAAGAAGGGAGAGTAGCCAAAACAAACTTGAGGGTCGGAGGCCTGGTTCTAGCGAAGATCATTGGTATCATAGTCAAGCAGTAGGCGAAGTCCATCGACGGGTTTCCGTTCATGTTCCTCCAAAAATGCACCCTCTTGCATATCATGCCTGTTCATTAGCAAAGTACGAAGTCCGTAGATGCTCAGTCCAAGATCCCGGAAAAGTAGATCATTCCAATTGCAGTCAAATTTATTTATTTTCTCCTGAAAAGAGAAAAATCAGTAACAGTTAAATTTCTGTAGATTTTACATTAAGCATTATTGATAGACACTTTTGAGCAGTGCCACACAAAAGAGACCTTGAATTTGCTACACCCTACCAAAAAATACAACATATTGCACAGTGACTTCCTCTTAATAGACCCAAAAGACAAAAAATAGAGTAACTCATACCCTCAAGCAAACTTCTATCGAGGAAAATAACTGAAATTTATATAACAACCAAGATGTGTCTTCCACACACAATGATGCTGCAGCATTAAATGAAAGCATCATCGGTTTGCTCACATTGTCATTTAAACTTATTTATAAATGGAACTTTGTGTGTGTGTGTGTGTGTGTGGCCATTAGCTATAGACTCCAAAACGACTGAACCGATTTTCTTGAAAATATACACAGTTGTACTATAAGCATCTGCGAGTGTTCTTAGCTAGGTTTTGTGTCGAGGTACCACCGATAAATATCGATAATTGAAAAAAATTTGGTTATAGAAGGAGTGGTCCGATTTTAATCAAATTTGATACACTCATAGACAAAGACATAAGAAACGATATTCAGAAGTTTCAAGGTTGCAGTTCTTACAATAGTGCAGAAAATCGATAATATATATATAAGGCAAGATGATTGTGTGTGTGTGTGTGTGTGTGTGTGTGTGTGTCTCTGTATGTCCTTTATACAGATCCACAATTTTTATCCGATTCTCACCAAATTTCACACAAATATTCTTTACGCTGAGTCTGACCACCAGAACCATGGATTAGTTTTAAAGCTTTCATTACACCCGAGCAACGCCGGGTTATACTGTTAGTCAATTATAAAATTGTGCTGAATACATCACTTGATAATATTTATTGTTTGGCCAAGATAACAATTGCTTAAATACATATGCCATAGTTTAAGTTATTTGAAACTGAAAAGGTCCTTAAAACTCTCCTGACATAAAAACCACTTTTATTTCAATACAGCCTATAAAGCCTTCCAGAAGTTGAGTAAGGTATTAAGAAACAGGACAATTTCACTAGAAACAAGGAAGAGAGTACTGGATTGTTACATGATGTCTGTCCTACAATATGGTAGTGAAAGCTGGACAATACCATCAAAGATGAAGGAAGAACTTGAAGCAACTGAAATGTGGTTCTACAGAAGGATGCTGCGAATATCATGGATCGAGCATGTGAGCAATGATGAGGTCTTGGAAATGATGGAAACAAAAAGGAAATTAATACTGAGCATCAGGAAGAGACGGCTGAAGTTCCTGGGACATGCAATGAGGAAGGAGGGCTTGGAAAATCTGATACTAACAGGCCAGGAACAAGGATTGCATGGTGTAACAGAAGAAGGCGTTCTCAGAGCCACCAGGGATAGGGAAACATGGAAAGCCATGATCATCTACATCCTGAAGGGACAGGGCACATAGAAGAAGATACAGGCTTATGCAGCAGAACCAAAAGGTTTGCACCCAGATTTTGCATCGACACTTATATTGATATACAACTAAATTGCTTTGATGGGCTGGCAAAACATCCTTACAGCAAGGAGGGAAAGCCCTTCTAGTTGTAAAAATGCTCCGGACCATAACGACATTGAAACACCACAATGGAACTAGAAATTTTATTGACGTTTGTCTACCATCAATTGGTCTCATTAAACAAACATATGCCGATAAAAAGTGTCAATGCGAGGTCGACTTTGTGAGTAAAACCATCCAAAGGTTGGAAGTTAGAATCACCCAACATGTCCCGGGCTAGGTACATAGACACGAGCTGATGACATCCGGGTGTTTGCAGACTCATGCCTCGGCAATTGGCAAGCATTTATTAAATTCTGCTGCTTGCAGGACAAGTTATCCTCCTGAATTTTTCTCAGTATTGCACAGGGCACGGAACAGACTCTACTTGGATATACTGGAGTCTGTTATTATTAACATGTAGAGACCTGCCCTGTGCATGCAGCAAAAATTGAAACATAACTTGGCCCTTTTTGGAGAAGCCGTTACCTAACGGAGGATAATTTATTTTTTTTTTTTTTTACTCCCCTAATTCTTTAATCAGTTTACATTTTGACTTCAGTTGCTAATAAAAAATTTTCTTATTAGCTACTTGGTCTTGGTTTTTGTTCTGAAGAAAAGTTGGTCAAAAGGCGCCTTAAATTTTAAATATTGTGATACTTTTGTTAATAATATATGATCCCACTTTTTGTTTTTAAGTTTATTATAGCTTGGTGTGGCAATAGCAACTTGTTTATATATATATATATATATATATATATATGATAGATAAGCAAAGGTGAGTAAAAGATAATTTTAAGATACTAAAAAGGTAACCCCAGACTAAAATCACTTCAAATTAGGGTAAGCACTTGAGTCATTTATCTGTTTATTTATTTATCTGTTTATCCATTTATACATGTGCTGATGTGAAAAAACACAGACAATTCAACGTACCAACATTTGATTTATTTTATTTTATTTTACTGATTTTATTTATTTTCTTATTTTTTTTCTACTTATTTATAAAACAATAAGTTGGACATCAGAAACAAAAAGAACTTGATAAGTAAAGCCACAAATTTATTCGCCTGAAGAGAGTCAATTTTAGACTCGAAATGTGTACCATTATGGACACTTAATGTATCATAACATGTATAATAACAAAAACAATATACACTTTAAAGAAAACGTTCACGGCTTCTCACATTTTTTATTCTATACCAATTTCTCTCGTTGGAACAACCCTATTGCTTTATCCAATATATATATATATATTAACGCACACAAACACATATGTATATATCTATATGTATATCTTAGAAGTGGTACAAACTAATGGGGTGGCAGTTCACTGTTTGTAGTGATTTACTTTATTAAGAGTGCTTGATAGTAAAGTATTATATATGGTAATATCTTTATTAAGTTTACAATAAAACATAGTTTACTACAACAGAAGAGCCATTATGTTTCGGTACTATGTTATTAGCACCTTGTCAGGCAGTGAAAATTTTTTTTCTGTTAGGAATCATTATATAAAAAAGCAACATAATTTTTACCAAATCCAGATGATTAAGATGGGGAAAATTTTCTGAGGGTTTGTCTCAGTGAACCAATAGAAAATAAAGTTATGATATATAGGAGAAATTTGATTGTAAGAGTAAAGGGGGAGACTTAAATGACTTAAGACCCAGACATTTTCTATGCCAGTGATGAAATAAATAGATTCATATGTAACATTATGCAAATCTAAAAAGTTATCGCATGTCATCCTGAAACGGTTACAGGATTTTCTTTAAGTTATTATTCAACTTAAACTAGTGGACAAGAGACAAAAACAGGAAAGTTTTCTTTTTTAAAAAATACATTGCACGTCAAACATAGTTGACTTAGTGAGTGATCCATCCATTAAGCCAAAACAAATAAATTATCAGAAGATGGGAAAATCAATCAATATATGCTAATTATACCATATTAAGAAAAATTAACTATACTTTAGGGCATATTTTAGATGATGACAAATGGAAGTTTATTTGTTATGTTTATTGAATAAGTTTAGTCTTGTGAATTTGATAATTTTTAATTTTTCTTGTAAAAATAGAAAACATGGCTCATGTAAAGATTTACAAGTTCTGTTTTCTTTAAATATTTTCCATTTTATGGTAGGGGTTTTATTGGCATCTTTTAATTTCCAATAATAAGTAGAAAGTGATGTTCTATTGCAATAAGTTTTATTACTAAAAGATAAGGTGTAAAAATAATGGCAGATTTTAAAAGTATTCTTAGTACAACCAATATAATATTACTGTGGGATTTTCTATGGTGGAAACAGAACATATGTAGACTATAGAGTCAGTTAGATATTTATTTGCTAATGGACACTCAATAGGTCTTCGGTAATCGCAATTATCATTAATTTTATTTTAGGATGTTGTTGATTCTTTAGGTTATCATATTTGTTTAAAATTCTATTATTATGTTTTTTGATGATCTTCCCAAGGTTATCTTTACAGGTACAGCTTAATTTCAGAGTATTTCTGTTAAAATTTTTACTAAGTAGGTTATTTTTGGGGAAATCTTTTTCATCAATTTTAAGAATTTATGCTCTAACTTAATACTTACCATTTGGCCAAACGAGGATGTGTACCAAATGATATTTCTCTTTCTATTTTTATTGTTGTTATGTTTGTTGCATTTCAGGTCAGGGCATTTATAGCTGCAGTGTCATAGAAATTGCTATGTTTGTAAAAGATGTTTTCATTAAAAAAGTGTTATTAATTTTCTAATTCTATTGGCTTTAACATTAGTGAAATATTTTACAACCAAAAGACCATCATCTCTATACAATCCTATATCCTCAATATTTATATTGTTATATGCTGTCAGGTTGTACAGAATAAGCCAACAAGATTTGAGGACTCAGCAGAGTCTACAGATCCCATGATGATGTCAAATAGGTCCTCACAATTGTTTTTTTCCCAGCTGTTCTTTGTTGTGGATAAGTACAGAGTGTTTTGCACTCATGATTATTATCCATTACTCATTAGTTAGATTGGAAAACTTGATGGCAAATTCTAATAGAAAAGTGAATAAGTCTTTGGAAATAGAAGGGTAATAATCAACGATGTCAAACTGGATAAACAGACAATTGATTTTATTATTGATCCGGTTAAACCAGTAGGTTACATCATTGGTGTTAATCTATTGAGTCGTTTTAATTTGGAAATTGATTCTGTCAAGGATGATTTTGCTGAGTTCAGGTCTGTGGGTTGATAATCCTGGTAGAGCAGTTAATCTCGTAATCCAGTTTATGATCCTTAATGGTGATATAGGACTCCACTGTCCAGAATTTGCTGTCACTGATTTTTAATTTATCTGTAATGTATTTATTGTTACATTTATGCCTTTAAGTAAAATACTAATGTTGTTATCTACTTTTTTGTAATTTTTTCAGAGTTTTTTTTTTTTAATTAATGAAATATAGTTGCTAGGAGTGGTTTCATAGTAACTGGCTGTTTTGTTGGAAAATACAAAGACTTTATCAGATGAGTTAATTTCCTTCACAATATTATCTAGTTGATTCTGGAAGTGGTTTTGTACATGTGAAACTTGGTATTTATAATTTCAAATCAACTATTTTCAAAGCCTAAAAACCTTTCAATGAAAGGTGTAGTTTTTAAACTTTTAAAGCCATAGGTATCTTTATACTTTGAAAGTTCATGAGGGTGAAGGAAGAAATGAGCTTTCCATCTTATTCTTCATACTGGGTCTTCAGTTTTGTGAACAAGTTGTGCAAAATAATCCTGTTTGCTTTCTGATATTTGTCAATATTTCCAATGACAAACATATATGTATATATATATATATATTTTTTTTTAATCGTATCACACCAAGCAAGGCGATAACGCCACTGATGCGCAGGGGGCTATGTAAGAGTGAAAATATTGGAAAAGAGAAAGCCGGAAACCACATCCTAAAAAGGGAACAAGGGATGAGCCTCTTCACCTGTTCAACAGACATGGGTGGAGTGGGAACCGGGCGATAGTTTAGTCTATCTACTCCAATTGAAAAAGAAAAAAGAAAAGATTGGAAAAGAGGTAGCATAACTTCATTCAAGCTTCATTAAATAATATAGACATATTATGTCTTTATTTTTACAATGATAAGTTATAGTTCTCTAATTACATTCTTGATGTTGAAATTCATCAAGGAAGGTGCCATAGTTCTTGTTAACCCAAGTAATTTTGATCTTCTCCGAGATCATCCTTAAAGGTGAATTACAAAAACAAATTTAATGTAATTGGTGTGATGTTGATTTTTTGTACACATATTATAAATATTTTAAAATTAACACCATGTTGCAATAACCATCTCTATATATATTGTTCTATGTCGATAGCAAGGCTCGGAGTTTCGCCTGTTATGCAATCATCAGGTGCACCTGATGATTGTATAACACATGAAACTATTAGTAGTACTATCAATGAAAGACAATATGTATATTTATTTATAAGATAGCTATGTTCATACTACATTGAGCACTGTTTTATTAACACCTGAATAATAATAATATACATGTGAGTACCCTCATATGTGAATTTATTAATTCACATATCTACACACACACATATATATATATATAGGGTGTGATGGATTAATTTTTGTCTAAATTATGCAAAAATGTTAACACTGGTCTCTCATTTTAACAGATATATTTAATAAAATTCTAAAATTGACACAAAATATCTTGAAATACTAAAGAGTAAATTTAGAAATGAAGTTGCCATTGGCTTCAACCATGGTCTCCAGACATCTTCAGAATCTCTCCCATCTCTTCTGGATGGTCTCCCTGTTTAAATTGGTGAATGCTGCCATAATCCTTGCCTTCAGTTCATCTTTGGAGTTACAAATTGTTTTGTTGGTCTATTGTTTAACTGCATTTCACACATAATAATCAAGTGGGTGGCAGTCTGGGGAGTTTGATGGCTAGATGTAAAGGGTGATATTGGAATTCTCAGGTGATTAACAGAGCTAACACTTGTAGCAATGTATTTTATTTTATTTCACACAGCCCCATGCTACCATAACAATTGAATATCTCATTAATAAGTTATGATAACAGGTTACTAATATATTGCTTTTTTGTTTTAGAAATTTTTCCAATTAATAATTTAAAAAGTAGAATTTTCTACTCACGAATCATGCTAACCGCTTTGCTCAAATTAATTATGCTCATAGTGACGGTCATATTAAAAGAATTTATCAGACAAACAAAAGTATTGTGCACTTGATATTGAAATGAGTTTATACTTACTGCATCCAGTTTTGCATTTCCAATTTCATCAAAGGTAGCAAGAGGGTTGAATGAAGGAGGAGCAACAGGAAGAAAGTTGATGGTGAATGAAGCGTGGGTCTTTTCTTCGTTCCGGGGTAAAGTAGTCTGAATGTCAAGCTGGGTCTCGAGCCAACCCATGTTGTGTACAATGAGCCAGAAAATATCTGACAGACATTCTTGACCTGAATAAAGATGTTTATGAAAAATCAGAAAATAATCTACAAGATGTAGGAAAAGAGGCGAAAGAAGAACTAGAAAGGAGGAAGTATAAGTAGAAAAGGGAAGGGAGAAAGAAGAGGAGAAGAAAGAAGAACAAACAGAAAAGAGGATGAAACATGAAAAATAAAACAAAAAAAGAAGCAGAAAACAGGAGGAGGAAAAAATAGAAATGAAGAAGAGAAAGAAGCAAAAAAGAGAAAGGAGAAGAAGCAACAGAAAATAAGAAAAAAAGCAGAAAAAGATGAAAGAAATGGAAACAGGAAAATCTTAGGGCTGAGATATATATATATATATATATATATATATATATATATATATATAGGAAAGAATATTAAAAAGTTTTGAGTTTAAAAATGTGTTTTTTTGACAGTATTTGTTTATTTCTATTATTATATTTTATATTTCAGACTGCCCTCAGTCCTTCATCAGAAACAAATGTATATATATATATATATATATACACACACAGGTAACATGATGTTTATTTACCCCCTCCTCCAAGTTTAACCATTTTAACACCATTTTTAAAAACATTGTAAACAAATTTGTAATTAATTTCTCTGTTGAGTTTCAGAGTCTATTAAATTAATGCAAAAGTTTCCATCATGTTTTTGGCTTAACAACTTTTGTTTATATAAAACTCATTGCATAATTATTCAGCCCCCAAAATATTTTCACTTGCTTCTTATGTCCTGTCAGTTAAATTGCACATTCCATTATAATAAGCCCAGTTTTAAGCATTTTTCTTTTTAGGATTTAAGTTAACAATTTATTATTTTTCTTAGTATGAAGCATATAAAAAGGAAAAAGTTCAGATTAGTTAAAAAATGAAGCATATTTTAAACATGAAGCAAAATATTTTGAACATAACTTTGCTAATAATTAATACCGTATTCTGCAGCTTGGAAGACACACCCTAATATTGGAAAAAAATTTCTAAGAAAAAAAAAACGTCATTCTCAAACAACAAAACATTCACTATGTGTCCCACAAATACTGGCACCATGTATTGTTTACATTAACCACTCGTCCAATTTTGTTTGTATGGCAATGATATACGAGTTGGTGGTTAATAAATACACTATGCATCTTTCATTGTCCAAAGACGGTTTTATTTTCATAAAAATTAATTAAAAGTTTTAAAGATATGCATGTAAAAATATAAAAGAACTAGCAGTATAGCCCGGTGTTGCTTGGGTGTAATGAAAGCTTTAAAACTAATCCATGGTCCTGGAGCTCAGACTCTTTGGACGTTGGCATGAAGGACTAAAAAGCAATAGTTGTTTCCAGTTAAAGTGAAACCGTAGACTGAAAGAAAAATGAATGGATGTAAGTCAAATTTTGATTTCCTGGTATCGATATCAAATAAGTTTTTTTCATTGTAAACTGAATTTTGAAGGCTAAATAAGTCCTCTGAGTTAATGGTATCATGGCTGAGACTAAGAACTACAATTATACCTACTTAGAGCCAAACCTAAAGCAAAAACTAAAATAAAAGGGCTGAAAAAATACAGAGATACAGGTAGATAAACAGACACAGACATCTTGCATTTTATATATATATATTATCGATTTTCTGCACTATTGTAAGAACTGCAACCTTGAAACTTCTGAATATCGTTTCTTATGTCTTTGTCTATGAGTGTATCAAATTTGATTAAAATCGAATCACTCCTTCTATAACCCAATTTTTTCGATTATCGATTTGGTATTTATTGGGGGTACCTCAACACAAAACCTAGCTAAGAACACTCGCAGATGCTTATAGTACAATTGTGTAAATTTTCAAGAAAATCAGTTCAGCCGTTTTGGAGTCTATAGATAACAGACACACACATACACACAGACAAAGTTCCATTTATAAATAAGTTTAGATTTAGATTGGATCAAAGAAATCTTATTCATCCTGAAATCCCCAAAACTCGTCACTGCTGGTAAAATCTATCAACTATCATCTGCAGTCATCACTACTGTCAGTCATGCATAATAAATGATCCTCACTATCATCCATGCCATGGTGGTAACCGATACATTTGTTTTGGAAGATGCACACATATTTATCAGGGTACTTTTTTTAGAAAACAAATGCGTCTTGTAAGCCATAAAATACAGTAACTGAGATTTCTAACTCTTCTTTGGGTTATATTTTAAATATGAAATAAATAAACCTCAAATTGGAGAATTTATTAAGTACGTCACAGCTCAGTTAAAATTACCTAATGCTAATAAATAAAAGTGTATTTTGAATTTGCTTGAACCACTGATCAAAAAAGGAGTGAAACAAGTGATAGTCATAAAAGTAAGAAGGCTGGAAATAATCTTAAATCCATGATCATTGGCTGCATCCCATTTCTAATGTGAGGAAAGGCAAGTTCAGGAGACTTGAAAACACTATGTTTTTATTAAGACACCATCTCTAGGAAGATTATCTATCAAAGTTAGAGAGTTCTACACAGAATAAGTGTAGAGATTTTTATTTCAGAAATTTCTTCTCTTAGACAAGTTTGTATCCAAAGTTAAAGCCTCTTACTTAGCCTAACTTTTCCTTTTTCTCTTAAATGACCCCAGTTTTTGGGGGGTGGGGGGTTAACTATAGCTGGGACCCTAATAGGTGCTACCACTCCAGATCAGGGTGGACCTGGAAACAACAGCAATAAAGAGGTGATTCCACACTCCTCTAAAACCTCCTGATCAGAAGCCTTGCTGCCAACTGTAGTTTATCATCATACCCAGGACAAACTCTTATAAAAACAAATATAGTTGATATTTTTTTTCAAATATATTAGTTTTATAAATTTTATTTTTTATCTTATTTTTCAAGGTTGATGATAAAAGAAAATATTTTGTTTTCAAAGCTGGATTCATTAAAAACCAAAGGATAGTAAATATCATTCATTTTAGCTCAAGATTTTGTGGTGAAAAAAGAATTGAGTTGAATGATGGGCATGAAAACACTAAGAAACAGCTAACCAGCTGAAAAGCTTATCTTCAAAATATGTTTAAAACATAAAATATGTTCAAAATATTCCAAACAAATTTTTGATAAATACTAATTTTTCAAACGTCCCACAAATAACCTCACTCATCCTTTTATTACTGACGCAAACTAAAATATCTAAATCAGATTTTGTTTCCTGCAATTGCACTCATGAGTATTTTCATTCATTCCCAACCTCAGTACATTATACTAACCTCAAGTTTTACCAACACTAACCAACCTACAAGTGAACTATCACTAACATCCTTAACTTACATAACCTCTTAATCACAGCTTCTTCTTCATGTGCTGTGTCCCTTCAGGACGTAGGTGATCATAGACTCTTACCTGGCTTTTTGTCTCTTGTCACCTCAATATTATTCCTCTTGGCATCTCTGCCAAACCCTGCTCTATTACTCATTCTTCTTCTTCATGTGCTGTGTCCTCAGAAACGTAGGTGATCATACACTTCACTCTGAATATTCTGTCACTCTCAATATTATTCCTCTTGGTATCTCTGCCAAAACCTGCTCTGTCATTCGTCCTTCTTCTCTTTATGTGCTGTGTCCCTTCAGAACGTAGGTGATCACACACACTACCTTGGCTTTGCCTCTTTGTCAGTCACTCTAAACATTATTCCTCTTGGTATCTCTGCCAAACCTGCTCTGTCATTCATTCTTCTTCTTCTTCATGTGCTGTGTCCCTTCAGAACGTAGGTGATCATACACTCACTTGGCTTTGTCTCTTGTCACTTCCCCATATAATATTATTCCTCTTGGTATCTCTGCCAAACCCTGCTCTACTACATCTATTCTTCTTCATGTGCTGTGTCCCTTCAGAACGTAGTATCATATACCAGCACGGCTTTGTCTTCTGTCACTCTCAATATTATTCCTCTTGGTATTCCTGCCAAACCCTGCTCTGTCATTCATTCTTCTTCTTCTTCATGTGCTGTGTCCCTTCAGAACGTAGGTGATCATACACTTCCACTCTGGCTTTGTCTCTTGTCACTTCCCAATATTATTATTCCTCTTGGTATCTCTGCCAAACCCTGCTCTGTCATTCATTCTTCTTCTTCTTCATGTGCTGTGTCCCTTCAGAACGTAGGTGATCATACACTTCCACTTGGCTTTGTCTCTTGTCACTCTCAATATTATTCCTCTTGGTATCTCTGCCAACCCCTGCTCTGTCATTCATTCTTCTTCTTCTTCTTCGCGTGCTGGGTCCTTCAGAACGTAGGTGATCATACACTTCCACTTGGCTTTGCTCCTCTTGTCACTTACTGTCTTCCTGGTATCTCTGCCAACCCTGCTCTGTCATTCATTCTTCTTCTTCATGCTGTGTCCCTTCAGAACGTAGGTGATCATACACTTCCACTTGGCTTTATCTCTTATCACTCAATATTGTCTTCTGCATTCTGCTAAACCTGCCTGTCATTCATTCTTTCTTTATGTGCTGTGTCCCTTCAGAACGTAGGGCATCATACACTTCCCACTCTGGTTTTGTTCCCTTGTCACTTCCTCAATATTATTCCTCTTGGTATCTCTGCCAAACCCTGTTTGTCATTCATTCTTCTTCTTCTTCATGTGCTGTGTCCCTTCTCAGAACGTAGGTGATCATACACTTCCACTTGGCTTTGTCTCTTGTCACTCTCAATATTATTCCTCTTGGTATCTCTGCCAAACCCTTGCCTATTATCTATTCTTCTTCTTCTTCATGCCAGTCCCTTCAGAACGTAGGTGATCATACACTTCCACTCTGGCTTTGTCTCTTGTCACTCTCAATATTATTCCTCTTGGCATCTCTGCCAAACCCTGCTCTGTCATTCATTCTTCTTCTTCTTCATGTGCTGTGTCCCTTCAGAACGTAGGTGACTGGCACACTAATTTGGCTTTGCTCTGTCACTTCCCAATATTATTCCTCTGGTATCTCTGCCAAACCCTGCTCTGTCATTCATTCTTCTTCTTCACAGCTGTGTCCCTTCAGAACGTAGTGACTGGCACACTTCAATTGGCTTTGTCTCTTGTCATTCTCAATATTATTCTTGTATCTCTGCCAACCCTGCTCTGTCATTCATTCTTCTTCTTCTTCATGTGCTGTGTCCCTTCAGAACGTAGGTGATCATAATACCCACTTGCTTTGTCTTCTTGTCACTCTCAATATTATTCCTCTGGTATCTCTGCCAACCCTGCTCTGTCATTCATTCTTCTTCTTCTTCATGTGCCAACTAGAACGTAGATCATACACGACTCTGGCTTTGTCTCTTGTCACTCTCAATATTATTCCTCTTGGTATCTCTGCCAACCCCTGCTCTGTCATTCATTCTTCTTCTTCTTCATGTGCGGTCCTTCAGAACGTAGGTGATCACACACTTCCACTGTCATCTTTGTCACTCTCAATATTATTCCCGGTATCTCTGCCAACCCTGCTCTGTCATTCATTCTTCTTCTTCATGTGCTGTGTCTTCTCAGAACGTAGGTGATCATACACTTCCACTTGGCTTTGTCTCTTTGTCACTCTCAATATTATTCCTCTTGCACTTCTGCCAAACCCTGCTCTGTCATTCATTCTCTTCTTCATGTGCGGTCCTTCAGAACGTAGGTGATCATACACTTCCACTTGGCTTTGTCTCTTGTCACTCTCAATATTATTCCTCTTTGGTATCTCTCACAACCCCTGCTCTGTCATTCATTCTTTCTTCTTCTTCATGTGCTGTGTCCCTTCAGAACGTAGTGATCACATAATTTCCACTTGGCTTTTACTTTTGTCACTCTCAATATTATTCCTCTTGGTATCTCTGTCAAACCCCTGCTCTGTCATTCATTCTTCTTCTTCTTCATGTGCTGTGTCCTCTCAGAACGTAGGTGATCATACACTTCACTTGGCTTTGTCTCTTGTCACTCTAACATGGCCTTCTGTATCTCTGGCAAACCTCAAGTCTGTCATTTATTCTTCTTCTTCTTCATGTGCTGTGTCCCTTCAGAACGTAGTGACTGCGCCCCACTTGGCCTTGTCTCTTGTCACTCTCAATATTATTCCTCGTGTATCTCTGCCAAACCCTGCTCTGTCATTCATCTCTTCTTCTTTCTCATGTGCTGTGTCCCTTCAGAACGTAGTGACTGCACACTTCCACTTGGCTTTGTCTCTTGTCACTCTCAATATTATTCCTCTTGGCATTCTGCTAAACCCTGTTTTGTCATTCATTCTTCTTCTTCTTCATGTGCTGTGTCCCTTCAGAATCAGAGATTGTACACTTCCACTTGGCTTTATTCTCTGTCACTCTCAATATTATTCCTCTTGGTATCTCTGCCAAACCCTGCTCTGTCATTCATTCTTCTTCTTCATGTGCGGACCCTTCAGAAATGATCATACACCTCCACTTGGCTTTGTCTCTTGTCACTTCCTCATTATTCTCTCCTGGTATCTCTGCCAAACCTGCTCTGTCATTCATTCTTCTTTCTTCATGCAGTGTCCCTTCAGGACGTAGGTGATCATAGACTTCCACTTGTCACTCACAACATTTTCCTCCTTGGTATCTCTCCCAAATACTGCTCTAACATCCACTTGCTTAAGTCCATCAAGTATGTCATGTGTTGTGTTCCCCTGTCTCTCTTTCCCTCTATCCATTCTGTGAGTATTAAATTCTTCATTACATGCCATTAGTTGAATTCGTTGCATTCATTTAAGCACAAATACCCCTGGAAAATGTATTAATCCATCACTTCTCCCTCTAGCTGTGCATTGAATAGCTGGACAGAGTGGGTTTGATAGCCTTGGCAACCAGTCTGCAGAATGTAATAGCAGCCTACTGCAGAAAATCTTCTGCCCAGTCAGTCATGTCTCTTTCGAGACATGATGGATCAAGCATGTATCACATATGGTACTTAACTGACTAATACATGAGAATATTAGTAAATACAGAGGTAATTCCCTTGAAACCTTTTATAGAGTCAGTCAGTAGGTTAAGTGCCATACATGATACATGCTTGGGCGATCATGTCTCTTTCGAGACATGGCTGACTGGGCAGAAGATTATCCCGCAGTAGGTTGACAGTGCTTTCTGCGGTAGTAACCCATAACTGGAAGGAAGTGATGGATCAATACCTTTCCTAAGGGTATTTGCGTGTAAGTGAATACAAAGAATTCAACTGGAATTCGAACTCGGCTCGCCGATTTGTCGTTCTGAGTTGATATCCACTGCACCACTAATAAAGACCAATCGATAAAACATAGTGGCTGTATCTTCTAACAATCAGTGTTAGTTCTGCCATGGGTTGCTACACATAAACACATAATAAATTTTGTTTTGTTAGACAAAGTGAATGACAAAACAAAATTCATAGTGTGTTTATGTGTAGCAACCAATGGCAGAACTAACTGATTAGGAGATGCAGTCACTATGTTTTATTGTATATGATTGGTCTCTGTAAAAAGAGTTTCAAGGGAATTAACTCTGTATTTACTAATATGTATTAATCACAGTATGGCACAACATTAACATGATACATAATACTCCGAGTAATGGAGTTATTATAATGAAAGATGTACTGAATATGCTCAAGTTTCCATTTACTTTTACTAATTTATATCAATCTATATAGCAAAGAGAATAATTACCTAATGGACCTTCAAGAACTTCATTGCATGTTGAACTGTAATACTGCTCAGCAAAATCAGGGATTGTATTTTCAGGCAAATGACGGGGAGAAGGGAAGCAACTCCTAGAAATAGTGAAGGAAAAGGATACATTTAAAACTTAATGATATATCAGTACATTCAATTATTTTTTTTTTAAATGCCTGAACTGAAGAGTAACGAAATGGCAATGTATTGATTGGTTTATACAAAAGCCAATGGCATCAATAACATTATAAAATTAACAATGATAATAAAGATGATATCAGCCTAGAATAAAGTTAACAAGATGGAGTAAAATTAATGATAAGACTTAGAAATAAATTTGGAAGTAGATAAACATTTAAGATAAGTTAGTAATTAAATTAAAGATAAAAGATTTTAAATAAATTTAAACCATTTATACCTGTCATATTTTCATGACAGTGGACAGGACAGAAAAAAAATGTAAAGGAAATGAATATAAATACTGAAAATTCTTCTAGAATTCATTCTTCTAGAATTCATTAAATCTTTGATAATTTAAACAAAAAAAAAAAAAAAAAAAAATATAGTATATTTTACTGATTACCATCAGAAGGAAACAAAAAATAACTTACTCAGAATTGAAGAATGTAACAATGTTTCGGATTTTTTTGTTGATCCAATCATTGTGTTTAGTCTGCATTAAATTACCAACTTCTATGCTACCATGTTCGGTTTCTACAAGAGAAAGAAAGAATGAAGACCAAATCAGTCAGTCACATAAATGCATTAGCAGTTTTGAAGTTTAATAAGATTCAACATATTTTAAGAAAAATTTTCATTTAGAAATACTATTACATTCTGTATCATTACTGGCTTCAGTTCCTGAAATGCCAACACAACTTCATAAATGATATTAGTGAAAGACGGTTTGTTTTTCGTATTTGTTTAGTTATCCAATAAGGACAAACGTGGTAGCATTGATTCTAGGCGGTAATGGGTGGAAGAAATTCAAGAGGATGCATGTCCACTTGCTAGCTTAGTGTCCCCCCCATGTACAATCTTAGTCTATCAAACCTGGGTGTGTGAAGCATATTGACACTTTAAAATTCCTCAAGCCCTCTGCTAACTTTACACTGTTTTGGTCTTATATACAAAACTTACACACTGGCTATCCATGTTAAAATAACATGTCCACAAGTTATTCTGACCAATCATTGACCATCCTGGTCCAACCCCTGCATTCTGTAACAATCTTCTTCTATGTGCTGTGTCCCTTTAGGGCATAAGTGATCATGGCCCTCCACATCCACTATCCCTTGCTTAAGCCCATCAAGTAGGTTATGTATTGCTTTCTTCTGTCTCTCTTCCCTTGTATCCATCCTGTGAGCATTAGATTCTCCAAGCCCTCTTTCCTTATTCTGTGTCCCAGAAACTTTAGCTATCTCTTCCTGATTTTAAGTCTAAGTTTTCTTTTCATTTCCATCCTCTCCAAAACCTTGTCATTACTCACATGTTCAGTCTATGGTATCTTCAGTATCCTTCTGTAGAACATTTGAGTTGCTTCAAGTCTTTCCTTCATCTTTGATAAGATTACCCAGCATTTGCTGACATATTCAAGGACAGATATCATAACTGTTCAGTACTCTTTTTTTGTTTCCAGTGAAATTTTCCTGTCTCTCAATACTCTGCTCAGCTTTTAGAATGTGTCCTTGGCCATGCCAATACACCTTCGGATCTCAGTGTCACACGTTCCATCTTTTGTCAGAACACTTTCTTGGTAGTTCAATTTCTGTATCTGCTTGATTTTAGTATCCTTGATCTACCTTGTCAAAAAATAAATATTCTTTTTTCTATATCTACTTGTGAAAATATGCAAAACACAAAAGCATTGAAGCATTCACATAAGAAAAGTTGAAATATTCTAAATTATATAGCTGAGAAAGTAATGCTGAACTGCCCACAAAAATACTTTTAAAAATTATACAGTTGAAGTAAAAAAAAAAAAAAAAATCTAGCATTCATACTAATGAGAATCAAGTTCTGTCTTACCAATGTAGATTTAGTTGAATTAAAATCCATTTTTCTGATGATGCTGTTTGATCATCAAAACATGGCAAAATAACAAATTTCAAAATGTCATATATATATATATATATATATATATATATATTAAAAAAGGATTAATTCAAAGATGTTGAATGGCCATTTCGATATGAAGATCCCCACGGGGGACAACACATCACCTCAGCAACAGAAAAATCCTTTCAGAAAAATCCTTTTTAATATATATTTGCTCTGTAATATTTTATTACCTGGAGCTCTCTTCCTGTATCATTTTTTAATATTAAAATAAAATTTTTAATATTAATTAGGATCGGGTTTTATGGAATTTACCTTCCTGCTTTTTTCCCTTGGATTGAAGTATCTTAATTAAAATATATATATATATATATATATATATATATCTTCAAGTGAATAATGAACAAAGAAAATATTAACAAAGTTAAAAAGATTAATTTAAAAAAGTGTTCAATATAGAAATAGAGATATGAATATGCATTATAAGTTATAGTTTGGAACATGTACAAATTAGTTTACTACAAATGGTACCATCATTAACTACCTGATGAGACATTGTTCTTTTGATGTTGAAACAAAATGTACACTTTTGTAGTAGACTGTAATTTGTACATGTTCTAAACTATAATTTATAATATATATATATATATATATATATTCAGATAAGAAAATTACTAACAAATGATAATATTATCTGTTTTCTTATGAGAAAACATTTGGCATTCATTGCCCAAGTAGACAATGCTACTTTTGGTTGAATTTTATAAAATCTTTCTCTTACGTCTCTAAAGTCTAGTTAATTCTATTGTTCTTACCAGTATTGATGGGGGCTTCCTTCCTACTGTTTCATTTGAAGTAGTGTTGATGTTTTTGCCTTATCAACAGTTGGTGGGTTATTTAAAGATAGAACTTATTCTGGATTGTAAGAAAAAAGCATTTTTATGTGAATGAATATTGCATTTTTTTGAGAAAAACAATGTCTTTTACAGACTCAAATCCTACTATTTAAACCACAGATGGATTCATATCTTTCCGAAGAGTGTTTCTAATCCAAAGTCATTATCCATTACACACCCAACACATCCAAAGTAGTGTGGAATGTCATCATCATTATTTTCTCTTACGTGTGATATCCATTTTAGTCATTGTTTAAAGTCCTCAAGTGATGTGGTTTCTGTTATTTGTTACAGTTCCTTGTTCATGATTCATACAGTCAGTCCACATGTTTCAAAAAATGATCCTTGCAAAGAGCTGCAGACTTCATTTGTTCTAAGCCATTTTTAACCATTGATCTGAGATAAAACAATTCCAAAGTGATTGTTGTATCTTCAAGCAAACTTTTCTTTAAAAAAAACAAACAAACAAAAAACAATCCAATAAGGCTTCCTTCTTCAATAAAATCTGCCAGTATCAACAACAGATGGTGGTACTAAGTACACATCTAAACTTATTTATAAATGGAACTTTGTCTGTGTGTGCGTCTGTGTGTGTGTATCCGTTACATATAGGCTCCGAAATGGCTGAACCGATTTTCTTGAAAATTTACACAATTGTACTATAAGCATCTGCGAGTGATCTTAGCTAGGTTTTGTGTTGAGGCACCCCCGATAAATATCGATAATCGAAAAAAATCGGGTTATAGAAGGAGTGGTCTGAGTTTAATCAAATTTGATACACTCATAGACAAAGACATAAGAAACGATATTCAGAAGTTTCAAGGTTGCAGTTCTTACAATAGTGCAGAAAATTGATAATATATATATAAAAGTTTTCATTACACCCGAGCTACGCCAGGCTATACTGCTAGTGTCTTATATGAAAAGAGAAATATACATAACTTACCTGAATGAACAAGTGTTGTGTAGATGCTCTCTGCAAGGATACTGAGTGTGTCTTTGGTTTCTGGACTGAAAGATGTGCCAGCCATCTTTTCCACAGACATCCCTGCCCAGAGTTGAGTCTTCAGGCACAAAGCAATCACCTAAAAGAGAATATATAATAAAATTGCTTTTAATTCTTCACACAAATCTTACTGAACAAATCTTATTTACATTTGGACTAATTCTAAACAAAATACAAAGAAAAAAAAATGAAGAATTACTCCTTGGTAATGTCTTGTAGAATTCCAAGGTACCCATCAAATTTTTACGAAATTTCATGACAAAATCAAAAACTCCTGGACAATCATAAGCTGACAGTCAAGACATTACCAAAATCACAAATGATATAAGCCACTTAAATCATTGTGAGTGTTGATAATAAAATAATCTACAACAAATCTGCCTTTAAAAGCATTTCTAATCATCTTTCTTCATTAATGTCAAAATTTTACTTGAAAATTGTGGATTTTGATTTTAAATCAGACAATGTTTTATAAAATCAAACAGATTGACAAAGATAAAAAAAAAAATTAATGCAACATCAAAACAGGCTTTTTTAGCCACTTGAGTATGAGTAAATAAAACATATCTTTACATATTTGATAAATCTATGGTATTGTTGTATAATTTGTAATAAGTTGAATGAGGATGGGTGCCTTTTGTTGGCCAGCAACTAAAGTGGTCAAGATGACCATTATATGTTAACTTCTCCCACTCATAAAATAAAAAAACTCTTATTTTTGATAATATATCAACTATCAATTATCTAACAAAAGAATATCATATTAATTGGTGAAGATACAGGGGATAGATAAAAGAATGGAAACACCCAGTACCATAATAACATAATTTGAAAAATTTGATTAAACTGTCAAAAGTTTGTCTAGTTTCATGTTTGTTGATTTAATATTAGTAGTACATGATTTTTTAGGCTTACAGCCATATCACGTTGAATACGCCGGTTCTCGCCCGATCAACGAAGTTAAGCAACGTTGAGCCTGGTCAGTACTTAGATGGGTGACCGCTTGGGAATACCAGGTGCTGTAAGTATTTAGTGATGGATGTGCGTTGTGGTGCAGTGGATATCAGCTCGGAAAGAGAAATCGGTGAGCCAAGTTCAAATTCCAGTTGAATACCCTGCATTCCCTTAAGCACTGGTACCCTTGGGAAAGGTATTAATCCGTCCCTTCCCTCCAGTTATGGGTTAAATAACAGGGTAGGACTTGGGGACTCTGCCCTTAAAAACAAATCCCAATGAATACTCGAAAAGAAAAAAGTATTACTAGACACAAAACAGTCAGGACTATTTAAGAAATTGAAGTGATCAACTTTATCTTATGGTTCAGGAAGTGTTCCCAGAGGGAAATGCCTTCTTTCAAGATGATAAGGCACCCATTCATACTGCTAAAGTTGTAGCTGAATGGCACGAGGGACATTCTAGTGAAGTCGAATATCTTATCTGGCCACCACAGTCCACAGATCTCAACATCATTCAACATTTATGATTCATTTTAGAAAAATAAGTGAGAAGTCGACATCCTCCACAATCATCATTGAAAGAATTGGAGATTATTTTAGCTGAAGAATAAATTAAAATTTCTCTGGAACCAATTCAAGCTTTGTACAAGTCAATGCCATGGAGAATTCAAGTTGTAATTACTGCCAAAGGCGGTCATACCACATATTGAAATAAATTTGCTTGAAATTTCAAGGTGTTTCCATTATCTTGCCCACACCCCACCTGTATGTTTCAAAAAAATTAGAATCAAAACTATAAACAACCATCAGAAGATAGCGAAATCTAAAATAAGAAAAGTAATGGAGAATTTAAAAAGAATTCTTCAAATTTGCATTCTTCTTCTATGTGCTGTGTCAAATCAGGATGTAGCCAATCATGGCTCTCCACAATTTCCTGGCCTTTGTAGCTTTTATAAATTTTGTATTTTTGTAATCTCTCCTAAACCTTGATCCCCCAGCCATTTACACAAGCATGCCAGATAGGTTATGCTTTGGTTTCCTCTACCCCACCCTCCTTCAATTTGCTCTGTGAGCAGTGGCGATTCGGTGGGGGAGGAGGCAGAAGAAGCCAAGGAGCTCCCCAGAATTTTGGCTGGCCCCTCAGTTGCCTGCCCCACTTCAAAAATTTATGAAACTGACCTTTCTCTGTTTTTGATAAGATTCAATCTTCAGCACTTGTCTCTCTGTATTTTTTTTTCATTTAGCTTTTTAAGGACACATACAGAGTTTTGCAGAAGAAAAAAAATCAGAGCGGACAAATCACACTGTTCTGCTAATATTGACGTTAGTATTAACCCTTTGATTTTGTTTTGAAATTAACCTCTCTTGCATTCCAACAGCTTGAGAGTGGAAAAGAGGGCAAGAATAAATGAGAACTTCACTGCTTATGAATGAAAAAAGTTATTCCATTTAATTTAGTGAAGTAACATACTAGATGTGCACTGTGGTGCAGTGGATATCAGCTCCGAACAAGAAATCGGAGAGCCGAGTCTGAATTCCAGTTGAATTCATTGCATTCACTTACACGCAAATACCCTTGGGAAAGGTATTAAGCCATCTCTTCCTTCCAGTTATGGGTTAAATAACAGGACAGATTGGGTTCTATAGCCTTGGTTGGCAACCAGTTTTCTGCAGAAAGCAATGGCAACCTACTGCAGGATAATCTTCTGCCCAGTCAGTCATGTCTCTTTCGAGACATGATCACCCAAGCGTGTTTCACGTATGGCACTTAACTGACTGAACATACTTATACACACACTCATTCCTAAGTTGTGTATGTAGTATTAAAATGAAGTCGCCACTTGAGTTTGCCCCCCTCCTCAGAAAAATCTCAGCCTCTAAGTGGCACCCCACCACTTTCAGAGTTCCACAATTGCAATGGTCTGTGAGTAACAAATTTTCCAAGTGCTCCTTCCTCATTATGTGCTCAAGAAATTTCAACTTGACTCTTTCTGATGAGAAGTGGAAGTGTCCTTGTTTCCATTTTCTCAAAAAGGTTTTGCTGCTCATGTGTTCATTTCATAGTATTCTCAGCATCCTTCTGTAGAACAATATTTCTGTTACATCAAGTCTTTATATCTCTGAGGAGATTGTCCAGCATTCCCTGCCATATAGGAGGATTGATATCACATAACAGTTCATTAGTCATTTCTTTGTTTCTAACAAAATTTTTCTATTTCTTAATACTTTGCTTATCTTTTTGAAGGCATCATTTGCTATCCCGATGAACTTCAGATTGTAGTGTTGCATTTTTTGTCCTTTGTTAAAACACTTCCCAGATATTTAAATTGTTGTACTTGTTTGATTTTGGTATCTTAAATTTGTAATTTAAATTTGCATTACTCCATATTATATCAAGATTACATCTTATTAAGATTCCTATCGCATCAATTTAGGAATTACATAGCATGAAATGTTATACAAGCTAACAAATTCCAAGTAAATACCAAGACACTATGAAAAATTTGAAAAATTCAGGGCAAATTCTAGAGTAAAATTCAATAACTTTTCCATGATTTCCAGGGTCAGTGGACGTCCTGAAATCTGAACATAGAACATGACGATCTAAAGGGGAATGCGGTTTTTAAGAGAAAAAGAATTTGCTTGTTTAGCAGCACATCTTCTCCTTATGGGTCATTTAGTGCTGAAATTTAATTTTCTTTTTTTTTTTTTTTTTTTAATCATATCACCCCAAGCAAGGCGGTAACACCACTGATGTGCAGGGGGCTACATAAGAGTGAGAAGATTAGAAAAGAGAAAAACCGGAAACCGCATCCTAAACAGGAAACAAGGGATAAGCCTCTTCACCTGTTCAATAGACGTGGGTGGAGTGTGAACCGGGCGATAGTTTAGTCTATCTACTCCAATTCTTGGGTGCATTAGTAATTTCTTTAACAAAGAATGTATTGCTGATAATTTTTTTTAACACAAAAATATTGCTGGTAATATTTATTTTATTTTTTTTACAAAAATGTATTACTGGTAATTGTTTTTTACTATGAAAATATATTTTTATACTTTCATAGTGTTTTGACCCCAGTTTGGGGGTTCACCATTTGCTCATAGTTAGGATCCTAGCAGGTGGTACCACTCCAGGTCAGGGTGGACCTGGGAACAACAACAATTAACTGGTGGTTCCCCGCTCCTGAAAACCTCCCAATTAGAGGACTTACTGCCAGATGTAGTTTATCATCATACCCTGGATGGGGAAGGAGAAGAATAATAAATAATGGCAATTACCTGCAACCCAAGACAATCATGGGCAAACTGAATAGATTTCTCTTTGGCAGCATCTTGTAGAATTCTGAACATAGAACATAATGACGTAGGGAGCGTATAGACATGTTCTGATACTTGTCTGATTAACTCGAGCACAGAAGACTCAACTTGATCTCGAGCACAGCCTTTAAAAAAACAAAAAAATTCAAAATTAATTTAAATAATCAAAAGAAATTCAAAATAAATTTAATAGTTGCAACTTGGTTTTAATTATTATGTATATATTGCAAAAAGTAAAAAAAAAATTGTGTTGGTAGAAAGCAACCACAGGAAAGTATTCCAAACAGGCAAACCAAATTCACAAGTCTTGTCTTAATCTCTGAAACACTATTTTCGCATGAACGGCGACTTAAATAATAACACCCCCCCCCCCCCCAATGAGCATACCATGTTTTATGCACCTGACCTGGCTACCACTCAGCCAATGAGTGCTCAGCACAGTAAATATAAATGTCTACAAGCTACACCAATTCTGTTTACCATGAAGTGCCGTCTGATTCTCCATCTGACCAATGCTTACCAATTCGTCGTCTCCACACTACCTTGCAAAACATACACTCGAATCTGGCCCATTTGGGTTGCTGAGGTAAATCACTGCTACAGTATAAAATGTATTTCTTCAATCTATAGAAGTGAACTAGATCAAGCAAAAAAACAAAAAAGACTTCAACTCTAGTGTAGGCAAGAATTTCTTATTCTGATTTGCTATTCGTGACACTATCAGAGAGTATATACACTACTGGCCATAATTATTAGGCTACCCCAGTTTTTTAAAAGAAACGATGTATTTCATACTATTTTTAGTGGATAATTCTAAATGAAAGTAGAATGGTTTTTTTGTTGTTATTACTTTGCAAAATTTGACAAGGCAAGGAAGCAAAGATGAACTCATTCAAATCACCCTAAATGTTCTTCATTCTTTCGTTGATAAAACTGCAATATAGGTAATTATTAAATATTTATAAATTCATTTGATGCACACATTATAGTACAGTATTAACAAAAAAAACATTCTATTTTCATTTACAATTATTCACTTGGCAATTAATACTAAAAAATAGTATGAAACACATCATTTTTTTAAAACATTGCAGTGGCCTAATAATTATGGTCAGTAGGTAGTATATATATATATATATATATATATATATATATATATACATACATACATATGTTTAATGCAAAGAATTTGTCACTTTAAGTAAGCAGGTTCATGATGACTTTGAATTTTCATGAAGATACTGTTATGATGTTTCATTCATCGGGGTAGCCTTGATGAGTGAAGATACCATAACGGTGTCTTCACAAAAATTTGAAGTGGCATGAACCTGCTCAGTTAGTGACAAATTCTTTGCATTAAACCTATCAATGCTCTTTATCCACCCCAATATCAATTACTTTGCAATAAAAACCTGCTTGCCAAAATACCTTTTATCAGCAAAACTGAAAATAAACAACAGTTTTGGTGCTAAACATTACCACAACTCAAAACTATATATATATATATATATATACACACACACACACACACACACACACACACACAAAAGACAATTATCTCTATTTAGGGGAAAAGATTACATCATGTGGGTCACACAATGGCCACTTAGTGATGTCAGTGCATAGTGACAAAAGTGGCAGTCAGATAGTCCTACAGTCAGCTTCCAGAAGCCAAACTGAGCAGATGCTTTTGCTAGCACTAAATTTGAGGTTAAATCTGCCTCCCCTAGAGGGAATATTCTGCAATTTGTATTTTCCTCATTATGGGCATTATTATATCCTAGACCAGGGGTTTTCAAACTATGGTCTGTGGACCACAGGGGGTTTGCAAGGATAAGATAGGGGTTCCGTGGATTAACTCATCACGTGAAATTCAAAGTATAAATTTTCAATGTCTGGATATTGACTTTTACTTATTAATGTTATCAAATGACAAAAGCTTGCACTATCGCCCATTACATGTCAACATTATTTATACAAAAAATTATTTTACACAGGCAAGAGCTTGATTTTCAAATTTACTTTTTTTTTTTAGGGTGCAAGTGTCACCCATGGATAAATTTTTAATAAAGGGGTCTGTAAGTCAAAAAGTTTGAAAACCTCTGTCCTAGACAACTCTCATGCGGTGCAGTTTAAAAGCTTCTGGCACCATTTTCCTATAGAAATATATCTTCAACAGAGAAAATATTTCTAACTTGCAGTTCTGATGTTGAGAAAAACTCAGGACTCACCATTTCCTATTTGCAGACTATGTCCTTGCCCATAACATAGCTGATGAATCTGGCCCATTTGAATCAGGAACCCTACATATGGCTTCTCCAGAAAGACAAGAATCAGACTCAATTACAGTTAGGAATTCAGTCAGTTAATACATGATACACGCTTGGACAATCAAGTCTCGAAAGATATATGACTGACTGGGCAGAAGATTTTTCCGCACTAGGTTACCATTACTTTCTGCAGTAGACTGATTGCCAAGCAAGGCTATAGAATCCAATCTGTCCTGCTATTTAACTCATAGCTGGAGGGAGAAAAGATGGATTAATACCTTTTCCATGAATATTTGCACATAAGTGAATGCAACAAATTCAACTGGAATTAGAACTTTGCTCTCCGATTTCTTGTTCCAACTCAATAGCCACAACACACAGTTGGGAATAATTACACCTAATACACTTTTTTGTCTCCTTTTCACTCTGTTTGTTGTTTAGATATGTGTTATATTTTCTCTGCATGGGACAAATGTAAATATGTATGCATAATTTTGCGCATGACTTAGTGGCATAATACTCTGAGAACAAAGCATGTTTGTCATTTACTTTTCTTTTCAGCTGTTCCATTGCGTCCATGAAATAAGATATTATTATATCGGGGATATAATAATGCCCATAATAAGGAAAACACAAATGGGAGAATATTCCCTTTCTTTCACAGCTGACACATTACCTAGGACAACCAATGTGACATAATATTATTAACTTATTAATAGTTAAAGAAGAATATTCAAAGCTCTCAACAGATGGCATCACTGATTAATATCCACAGCAAACATTGTACTAATTTGCATGAGAATGGTGATGTTTGTTCATCAAAACATTGCAGCTAATTAGTGGCCATGATTACAGGTTTTTAAGAACAACATTTTTTTAGCATTATGGGGTCAGACATTTGCAGCCAATTAGTGGCCATGATTACAGGTTTTTAAGAACAACATTTTTCAGCATCATGGGGTCAGAAATTTGCAGCCAATTAGTGGCCGTGATTACAGGTTTTTAAGAACAACATTTTTCAGCATCATGGGGTCAGACATTTGCAGCCAATTAGTGGCCGTGATTACAGGTTTTTAAGAACAACATTTTTCAGCATCATGGGGTCAGACATTTGCAGCTAATTAGTGGCCATGATTACAGGTTTTTAAGATCAACGTTTTTCTGCACCATGGGGTCAGACATTTGCAGCCAATTAGTGGCCGTGATTACAGGTTTTTAAGAACAACATTTTTCAGCATCATGGGGTCAGACATTTGCAGCTAATTAGTGGCCATGATTACAGGTTTTTAAGATCAACGTTTTTCTGCACCATGGGTCAGAGGTTTGTTGTTGATTGTTGGAAAAACACTCTTCAGATTTGTGAATGTTTATATTTATTTTATTTACACTATTTACATTCAGACTATTTTCATCATTATAATTAAGAATGGCAATGAAAAGACTCAGTCTCACAGTTTATGACTCACCTTGTTGTCTCTTGGTTCGGAAGGCAGCAATACTTTGGGGAACACAACCACAAGGAAGGTCAGATATGACGGACATCACAGATTCTATCTCCCTGGTACTGTTTGGATGATTCAATAATTTCTTTAGAACAGGCTTCAACACTCTAGAAATTAAAATAAAATTACCAGAATTATTCATAACAAAGATTTATTAATTAAAAAACAAAGATTTAGTAATTAAAAAATTGCATTTAGATCTTTAATTTTAACATTTTCTGTAATATAATTTTTTTGTTCAGTTATAAGAATTGTAAAATTAATAATTAAATAATTATATATACATATTATTTGAGAGCATATATGTGTCTGTGCATGTTTATGTGCAGATGCATATATATATATTATGGAAATTAACAAAGATTGACAAAACTGGTTATAAACAACCGACAATTTGAAATGATTTGTTTGAACATTATTTTTGATCAATACTTGTATTTAAGTAGATATTCTGTTTATAATCAAACATATTTATTTCTACTGGCCTGATTATTTACGAGAAATTTTTGTCACGAAAATTTGTGTCATTCATTCGGCAGGATTCAAACCTGCGACCTCTATCCACATAGAGGAAGCCACCAATTGATCTGGTGCATCTTAGACCTCTCGATCACACAATCAAAAATAATGTTCAAACAAATCATTTCAAATATAACATGTTTACATTTGTTGACATTATGATACATTTCAGAGCAGATATGGTTATTATGATGAATCAAAAATTGTGTTATATAGGCTTGATTTAAATTTGTTTAGACTGATAAGAGCACCAAGATTCAATTTACTCTGCCAGAAATTTGGAAACAGTCTGCTGTATTGCTTGGAATTCATGCCAGAAGCTCCAAACCAAACATTTCAGAGTTTTTGGGTTTCAGATGAGGACAGTGTAGAAGATTGGGAAAGAGTTGGATAAATCTAATGATAATTGCAAAGATACAGCAGCTCAGAAAACTCACTCTGATAAGAAAAAGAACTTCCAAATTTGTTGAAGAGCACGTCAGACTCAACACAGTGGCTGACATTAAGTGCCCTGTGGAAGTAGTGCTGCTCTAGATCAAAAGGGGTGGCTGCTGGAAGACCTGATGTCTGGCAACAGGACTCTTTACCATACCACACAAGCAGAAGAACCCAGTCATGGCTGTCAGACAATTTCTGCAACCACATCACTTCTTACATATGGTCACCTAACTCCACAGACTGCAGCCCCTTGATTATTATGTGTGGGACACAGTTGAACAAGAGACCAATTAAACTCCTTGTAAAATTAAAGATCAATTGAAGGTAAAGCAGCATTCATCAACTTAAACAAGATGATCCAGAAAGATTTATTCTTGCATAATTTAGATAACAACTTATCTATCGATCACTGCATAATACTGTGATATTCAATGCAAGACTAAAGGGGTGCTAGCCTTTTACAATTTAGATAACAACTTATCTATCGATCACTGCATAATACTGTGATATTCAATGCAAGACTAAAGGGGTGCTAGCCTTTTACAATTTAGATAACAACTTATCTATCGATCACTGCATAATACTGTGATATTCAATGCAAGACTAAAGGGGTGCTAGCCTTTTATAATTTAGATAACAACTTATCTATCGATCACTGCATAATACTGTGATATTCAATGCAAGACTAAAGGGGTGCTAGCCTTTTATAATTTAGATAACAACTTATCTATCGATCACTGCATAATACTGTGATATTCAATGCAAGACTAAAGGGGTGCTAGCCTTTTATAATTTAGATAACAACTTATCTATCGATCACTGCATAATACTGTGATATTCAATGCAAGACTAAAGGGGTGCTAGCCTTTTATAATTTAGATAACAACTTATCTATCGATCACTGCATAATACTGTGATATTCAATGCAAGACTAAAGGGGTGCTAGCCTTTTACAATTTAGATAACAACTTATCTATCGATCACTGCATAATACTGTGATATTCAATGCAAGACTAAAGGGGTGCTAGCCTTTTATAATTTAGATAACAACTTATCTATCGATCACTGCATAATACTGTGATATTCAATGCAAGACTAAAGGGGTGCTAGCCTTTTACAATTTAGATAACAACTTATCTATCGATCACTGCATAATACTGTGATATTCAATGCAAGACTAAAGGGGTGCTAGCCTTTTATAATTTAGATAACAACTTATCTATCGATCACTGCATAATACTGTGATATTCAATGCAAGACTAAAGGGGTGCTAGCCTTTTACAATTTAGATAACAACTTATCTATCGATCACTGCATAATACTGTGATATTCAATGCAAGACTAAAGGGGTGCTAGCCTTTTACAATTTAGATAACAACTTATCTATCGATCACTGCATAATACTGTGATATTCAATGCAAGACTAAAGGGGTGCTAGCCTTTTACAATTTAGATAACAACTTATCTATCGATCACTGCATAATACTGTGATATTCAATGCAAGTCTAAAGGGGTGCTAGCCTTTTATAATTTAGATAACAACTTATCTATCGATCACTGCATAATACCTTGATATTCAATGCAAGACTAAAGGGGTGCTAATGACACACAATTTAGATAACAACTTATCCTATCGATCTGCATAATACTGTGATATTCAATGCAAGACTAAAGGGGTGCTAGCCAACTTTACAATTTAGATAACAACTTAATATATAGTCACTGCATAATACTGTGATATTCAATGCAAGACTAAGGGGTGCTAGCCTTTTACAATTTAGATAACAACTTATCTATCGATCACTGCATAATACGAGTATTCAATGCAAGACTAAAGGGGTGCTAGCCTTTTACAATTTAGATAACAACATCTATCGATCACTGCATAATACTGTGATATTCAATGCAAGACTAAAGGGGTGCTAGCCTTTTTATAATTTAGATAACAACATCTGTCAGTCACTGCATAATACTGTGATATTCAATGCAAGACTAAAGGGGTGCTAGCCTTTTACAATTTAGATAACAACTTATCTATCGATCACTGCATAATACTGTGATATTCAATTACAGGAACTAAAGGTGCTAGCCTTTTTACAATTTAGATAACAACTTATCTGTAAGTCACTGCATAATACTGTGATATTCAATGCAAGACCAAAAATTCACTAGCCTTTTACAATTTAGATAACAACTTATCTATCGATCACTGCATAATACTGTGATATTCAATGCAAGACTAAAGGGGTGCTAGCCTTTTACAATTTAGATAACAACTTATCTGTCGATCACTTATGTCTTATGATATTCAATGCAAGACTAAAGGGGTGCTAGCCTTTTATAATTTAGATAACAACATCTATCGATCCCACTGCATAATACTGTGATATTCAATGCAGACTAAAGGGGTGCTAGCCTTTTACAATTTAGATAACAACTTATCTATCGATCACTGTAATACTGTGATAGTAGAACTAAAGGGGTGCTAGCCTTTTACAATTTAGATAACAACTTATCTCCTGATCACTGCATAATACTGTGATATTCAGTACAAGACTAAAGGAGGGTGCTAGCCTTTTACAATTTAGATAACAACATCTCAGTCACTGCATAATACTGTGATATTCAATGCAAGATAAAGGGGTGCTAGCCTTTTACAATTTAGATAACAACTTATCTATCGATCACTGCATAATACTGCTTATTCAATGCAAGACTAAAGGGGTGCTAGCCTTTTACAATTTAGATAACAACATCTATCGATCACTGCATAATATGGTATTCAATGCAAGACTAAAGGGGTGCCTTTTACAATTTGGAGTAACAACTTATCTATCGATCTGCATAATACTGTGATATTCAATGCAAGACTAGTTGCTAGCCTTTTACAATTTAGATAACAACTTATCTATCGATCACTGCATAATACTGTGATATTCAATGCAAGACTAAGGGGTGCTAGCCATTTACAATTTAGATAACAACTTATCTATCGATCATTGCATAATACTGTGATATTCAATGCAAGACTAAAGGGTGTTACTTTATGATTTAGATAACAACTTATCTATCGATCACTGTACAATACTGTGATATTCAATGCAAGACTAAAGGGGTGCTAGCCTTTTACAATTTAGATAACAACTTATCTATCGATCACCGTATAATACTGTGATATTCAATGCAAGACTAAAGGGTGCTAGCCTCGTTAAATTTAGATAACAACTTATCTATCGATCACTTAATAATACTGTGATATTCAATGCAAGACTAAAGCAGTCTTTACAATTTAGATAACAACTTATCTATCGATCACTGCATAATACTGTGATATTCAATGCAAGACTAAAGGGGTGCTAGCCTTTACAATTTAGATAAATAACTTATCTATCGATCACTGCATAATACTGTGATATTCAAAATGCAAGACTAAAGGGTGCTAGCCTTTACACACCAGATAACAACTTACCATCTATCACTGCATAATACTGTGATATTCAAAAGACTAAAGGGTGCTAGCCTTTTACAATTTAGATAACAACTTATCTATCGACTGCATAATACGTATATTCAACGCACTGTAAATAAGTGCTAGCTTTACAATTTAGAATAACTTATCTATCGACTACTGCATAATACTGTGATATTCAATGCAAGACTAAAGGTGCTAGCCTTTACAATTTAGATAACAACTTATCTATCGATCACTGCATAATACTGTGATATTCAAAATGCAAGACTAAAGGGTGCTAGCCTTTTACAATTTAGATAACAACTTATCTATCGATCACTGCATAATACTGTGATATTCAATGCAAGACTAAAGGTGCTAGCCTTTTATAATTTAGATAACAACTTATCTATCGATCACTGCATAATACTGTGATATTCAATGCAAGACTAAAGGGTGCTAGCCTTTTACAATTTAGATAACAACTTATCTATCGATCACTGCATAATACTGTGATATTCAAAATGCAAGACTAAAGGGTGCTAGCCTTTACAATTTAGATAACAACTTATCTACTTCCATCACTGCATAATACTGTGATATTCAATGCAAGACTAAAGGGGTGCTAGCCTTTACAATTTAGATAACAACTTATCTACTTCATCACTGCATAATACTGTGATATTCAATGCAAGACTAAAGGGTGCTAGCCTTTTACAATTTAGATAACAACTTATCTATCGATCACTGCATAATACTGTGATATTCAATGCAAGACTAAAGTAAGTTAAATTACAAATTTAGACAACAACTTATCTATCTGATCAATGTATAATACTGTGATATTCAATGCAAGACTAAAGGGTGCTAGCCTTTTATAATTTAGATAACAAATTTATCTATCGATCACTGCATAATACTGTGATATTCAATGCAAGACTAAAGGGTGCTAGCCTTTTACAATTTAGATAACAACTTATCTATCGATCACTGCATAATACTGTGATATTCAATGCAAGACTAAAGGGTGCTAGCCTTTATAATTTAGATAACAACTTATTCATTTATCATTGTATAATATTCAGATATTCAATGCATTAAAGGAAGTAGCCTTTACAATTTAGATAACAACTTATCTATCGATCACTACATAATACTGTGATATTCAATGCAAGACTAAAGGGTGCTACTTTTACAATTTAGATAACAACTTATCTATCGATCACTGCATAATACTGTGATATTCAATGCAAGACTAAAGGGGTGCTAGCCTTTTACAATTTAGATAACAACTTATCTATCGATCACTGCATAATTACTGTGATATTCAATGCAAGACTAAAGGGGTGCTAGCCTTTACAATTTAGATAAATAACTTATCTATCGATCACTGCATAATACTGTGATATTCAATGCAAGACTAAAGGGTGCTAGCCTTTTATAATTTAGATAACAACTTATCTATCGATCACTGCATAATACTGTGATATTCAAATGCAAGACTAAAGGGTGCTAGCCTACAATTTAGATAACAACTTATCTATCGATCACTGCATAATACTGTGATATTCAAATGCAAGACTAAAGGGGTGCTAGCCTTTAAGCAATTTAGATAACAACTTATCTATCGATCACTGCATAATACTGTGATATTCAATGCAAGACTAAAGGGTGCTAGCCTTTTACAATTTAGATAACAACTTATCTATCGATCACTGCATAATACTGTGATATTCAAAATGCAAGACTAAAGGGGTAGCCTTTTTACAATTTAGATAACAACTTATCTATCGATCACTGCATAATACTGTGATATTCACTAAAGATCAAAGGGTGCTAGCCTTTACAATTTAGATAACAACTTATCTATCGATCAATGTATTATTAATGGATATTCACAAGACTAAAGGGTAACAGTTTTTAAAATTTAGATAACAACTTATCTATCGACTACTGCATAATACTGTGATATTCAATGCAAGACTAAAGGGTGCTAGCCTTTACAATTTAGATAACAACTTATCTATCGACTACTGCATAATACTGTGATATTCAATGCAAGACTAAAGGGGTGCTAGCCTTTTACAATTTAGATAACAACTTATCTATCAATTTTGTCATCAAAAGATATTCCATGTTGATTTTAAAAGTAAAAGGCCTTTTACAATTTTTAGATAACAACTTATCTATCGATCACTATATATCAGATATTCAATGCAAGACTGAAGGTAAAGCATTTTTATGGTTTGATAACAACTGCATTCCTATCTATCAATGCATACTACTTGATATTCAATGTGTACTGTGCTGGTGCTAGCCTTTTAAGTAATTTAGATAACAACTTATCTATCGATCACTGCATAATACTGTGATATTCAGTCAAAAAGACTGTGGGTGCTAGCCTTTACAATTTAGATAACAACTTATCTATCGATCACTGCATAATACTGTGATATTCAATGCAAGACTAAAGGGTGCTAGCCTTTACAATTTAGATAACAACTTATCTATCGATCACTGCATAATACTGTGATATTCAAAGACTAAAGGGGTGCTAGCCTTTTTACAATTTAGATAATGAATTATCTGAGCCCAATTACTGCATAATACTGTGATATTCAATGCAAGACTAAAGGGTGCTAGCCTTTTAAGCAATTTAGATAACAACTTATCTATCGATCACTGCATAATACTGTGATATTCAGCCAGACTACAAAAGTAATGCGACAATTTAGATAACAACTTATCTATCGATCAATGTATAATACTGTGATATTCAATGCAAGACTAAAGGGTGCTAGCCTTTTTACAATTTAGATAACAACTTATCTATCGATCACTGCATAATACTGTGATATTCAATGCAAGACTAAAGGTGCTAGCCTCTTACAATTTAGATAACAACTTATCTATCGATCACTGCATAATACTGTGATATTCAAATGCAGATTTGTATAAAAGTTGTCTTTGCATTTAGATTAACAATCTTATCTATCGATCACTGCATAATACTGTGATATTCAAAATGCAAGACTAAAGGGTGCTAGCCTTTTACAATTTAGATAACAACTTATCTATCGATCACTGCATAATACTGTGATATTCAATGCAAGACTAAAGGGGTGCTACTTTTTACAATTTAGATAAATAAACTTATCTATCGATCACTGCATAATACTGTGATATTCAAATGCAAGACTAAAGGGTGCTAGCCTTTTACAATTTAGATAACAACTTATCTATCGATCACTGCAAGGACATTTTGATATTCAAATGCAAGACTAAAGGGGTGCTAGCCTTTACACCAGATAACAACTTATTCATCGATCATCAAAGAATACTGTGATATTCAATGCAAGACTAAAGGGGTGCTAGCCTTCTACAATTTAGATAACAACTTATCTATCGATCACTGCATAATACTGTGATATTCAATGCAAGACTAAAGGGGTGCTAGCCTTTACAATTTAGATAACAACTTATCTATCGATCACTGCATAATACTGTGATATTCAATGCAAGACTAAAGGGTGCTAGCCTTTACAATTTAGACAACAAACTGCTTCATCTATCACTCATTAATACTTGTGATATTCAATGCAAGACTAAAGGGGTGCTAGCCTTTAAGCACGAGACAATAACTCTATTTCTCCATCGATCAATGTATCAATACTTTCATATTCAATGCAAGACTAAAGGGGTGCTAGCCTTTTACAATTTAGATAACAACTTATCTATCGATCACTGCATAATACTGTGATATTCAATGCAAGACTAAAGGGGTGCTAGCCTTTACAATTTAGATAACAAACTTATCTATCGATCACTGCATAATACTGTGATATTCAATGCAAGACTAAAGGGTGCTTGCCTTTTACAATTTAGATAAATAAACTTATCTATCGATCACTGCAAAGAACACTGTGATATTCAATGCAAGACTAAAGGGGTGCTAGCCTTTACAATTTAGATAACAATCTATTCTATCGATCACTTGCTGTCACTGTGATATTCAATGCAAGACTAAAGGGGTGCTAGCCTTTTACAATTTAGATAACAACTTATCTATCACTGCATAATACTGTGATATTCAATGCAAGACTAAAGGGGTGCTAGCCTTTTACAATTTAGATAACAACTTATCTATCGATCACTGCATAATACTGTGATATTCAATGCAAGACTAAAGGGTGCTAGCCTTTTACAATTTAGATAACAACTCATTCATCTATCACTGTATTACTGTGATATTCAATGCAAGACTAAAGGGGCTAGCCTTTACAATTTAGATAACAACTTATCTATCGATCACTGCATAATACTGTGATATTCAATGCAAGACTAAAGGGTGCTAGCCTTTTACAATTTAGATAACAACTTATCTATCTACCTATGGTTATCAATATTATTCCACGCACGGCAAGGCGTGCCTTTTACAATTTATATAGTCTATAACTCACCATCGATCACTGCAGAATATCAGCATATTCACGCAAGACACCTAAAGGGTGTTACCAATTTAGATAACAACTTATCTATCGATCACTGCATAATACTGTGATATTCAGCCAAGACTAAAGGGTGCTAGCCTTTTACAATTTAGATAACAACTTATCTATCGATCACTGCATAATACTGTGATATTCAATGCAAGACTAAAGGGGTGCTAGCCTTTTACAATTTAGATAACAACTTATCTATCGATCACTGCATAATACTGTAAGATATTCAATGCAAGACTAAAGGGGGCATTAGTTTACAATTTAGATAACAACTTATTCTATCGATCACTGCATAATACTGTACATTCACCAAGACTAAAGTAAAAGTAAATTTTTACAATTTAGATAACAACTTATCTATCGATCACTGTAGCATATTGTGACATTCAATGCAAGACTGAAGTATGTTAGCTCTTATAATCATAGTGAGATAACAACTTATCTATCGATCACTGCATAATACTGTGATATTCAATGCAAGACTAAAGGGGTGCTAGCCTTTTACAATTTAGATAACAACTTATCTATCGATCACTGCATAATACTGTGATATTCAATGCAAGACCAAAGGGTGCTAGCCTTTTACAATTTAGATAACAACTTATCTACTTTATCACTGCATAATACTGTGATATTCAATGCAAGACTAAAGGGGTGCTAGCCTCTTTTACAATTTAGGATGACAAGTTATCGATCACATCCTTGAGGTGGGTAGAGTTTTATATGCTATCAAATGCGATAATTACAATATCTTACCTGAGTGTAAATGGCTTCAGCATGTTAAAGATAGTTTCTAACCAAATAGGAATCTGTAATGCAGAAAATAACATTTTAACAAAAATCATAACCTTTGTCACATTCAGTCAGAAAATTTCAAATAATCTTGTAAGCATAAAACACAATAAGATTTTATATATTTACAGATCAGGCAGCTTTATCTTTCTTTCTTGGTAATGAGATATCCCGTTGTTATGGTTACAGATACAAGTGAATGTGCCTCGTTATCATAATCAAAAACCTCATTAGGAGGTTAGGAGAATAAGTGGCTTTTGGTTTTTTTTTTCCTTTTTTGTGTGTTACATTTTTTTTATATACTTTCTGCTTTTAATAATTTAACAATCACAATTTCTTTCTGATATGTGATAATTGAGCTAATTGTACAAACAAGAACCCAAAATTAATTGTGGAGAAAATAAAATTAGTGATATTTCAAAATTATTTATATATTGCTATCATTGTTTTTTTTGGGTTTTTTTTAATTCAGATAATTCATTTTCTCAATTCAGGTCACCATATTTTCTCAATTTAAGTAATTAATTTTCTCAATAACGGTAACAAAAATACAGATTTTCCTGAATTCAGATTCCTAATTTTCTCATTCCAGATAACTATATTTTTTTTCAATTCAGGTAAGTAGTTTTCTCAGTACAAGGTAACTAGTTTTCTCAATGTAAATAATTTCTCAATTCAAATAACTATATTTTTCGTAACTAGTTTTCTCAATATGGCTAATAAAATACAGGTAACTAGTTTTCTCAATACAGGAAATTATAATACAGGTAAATAGTTATGACAATGCAGGAAACTAGTTTTATCAATTCAGATAGCTAGTTTTCTTAATAAAGGTAATGACAACACAGTTAAAAAGTTTTCTCAAATCAGATAATTACTTTACTCAATCCATGTAACTAATTTTTTAAATTCAGATAACTTGTTTTCACAATTCAGGTAAAGTATTTTTATAATACAGGTAAGTAGTTTTCTCAATTCTGATGAATAATTTTCTCAATTCAGGTAACTAGTTTTCTTAATACAAGTGACTAATTTACTCAATTTGGGTAAGTAGTTTTCTCAATACAGGTAACTAACTTATTCAATTCAAGTAACTAGTTTTCTCAATACAAGTAATGACAATACAGGCAGCTAGTTTTCTCGATATAGGTAACTTGACAGGTAACTAGTTTTCTCAATACAAGTAATGGCAATACAGGTAACTAGTTTTATCAATTTCAGTAACTAGTTTTCACAATACAGGTAGCTATAATGGAGATTATTAGTTTTCTCAATTCAGATAACTAGAATTTTTTTTATATTTATGAGTAAAAGTGCTTGATTTCAGGGATAGAGTATATGTAAATATAAAAATAGACGTTGTGATGACAGACTGTTTTATGCTTAAACACAATTGACAGGGCATGTGCATTGTGTTCTGGCTTGACTGTATATGCTGGTTGGCAATACATTATGAGTAGGTCAAACACTTATTAGGTGGGGGAAAAAAAATCAAAAACTAAAAGCAAGCAAAAAAAAAGAAACATAGATTAAATTAAAAATAAATAAAAATATATATTTATCCAAATCAATAAACAAATAATAAAACAAATTTACAAACTAGGAATACATAAACACAAGTAAACATAATAATAATCAACAACAAATAACAAAGCAATCAATAATAAAGTTAAACAACACTATAAAATAGGCAAGCAAAAAACTTGCATTCATATCCACAATTATTTCCACTCAAAAGACCCAAGAATAATTTGAAACAGTCTACTCCTAATGCATCACTAACCAGCATATATAAATAGTTGAGTGAAAACAACACACATGCCTTGACAATCACACTTAAGCATGAAACAGACTGTCACTGCTGGGTATTGACCTCACTGTTCATTTATACACAAACACACACACACACATATATATATATATATATATATATATATATGTAAATTAGAGAAAATTTTCAAAATTCAAAGGTGTTGGATGTACATTTTGACATAGGATCTCTAATAGAGACTCTACATCACGTCAGCGACATTGTTTTTCCAAATGGCGAAGGCCCTGAGTTAGAGTGTGGAGGGGTTTTTGGTTAACAACAGTCACAAAGTGGAAAAGGACAGAGCTGGTAGTTACAGGGTGTTGAAATGATATATTTAGGAAGGGGAGGAATAGGAGTTCATATTTTATAAAGATAGACAACTAAATGAGCTAAATTACTTTTTAAAGTTAAGATTTTGGGTTGTTTGAAGAGGTGTATTTAGGCGAGAAGGAATGGGTTTCAATATAAGATTTAAAAATTTTTTTTAAAGTTTATTTGATTAAACCTTTTAGGTAGAAGTGAGTTAAATGCCAATGACAGGAAGTTATCAGTTTAAAAATTATTAGAGAAAAAATATTAGAGAAAAAAATATTAGAGAAAAAAAAAAAATATGTATATATATATATGTGTTAACCAAGGAAAAAGGGGTTTAGTAAAAGAATCCATACTTTTTAAAGATAGGCAATTAAAGGAGCTTGGGATAGGAAGGTAGGGGCGGTTAAAATACTTTTTAAGGTTAACATTAGGGTAAAATTAAGATTAAGACTTAAATTAAATCCTTTTAATTTATATTCTAACATCTAGTTAACAGGGATTTAAATTCTAAATTTAAGTATTTGAATAATTTGCCTTGTGGCAGCACTTACTGAAGATTCAGTAGCCGGTGTTGGTGGGGGTATTTTAATATTGAAATTTTTTCCAGTATACATAGACAGCACCTATCATGAAAATTCCTCGGAATACGGGCTGAACCTATCAGTTTCCAGCTAATTTCAGGATACAGCCCTTCTTTCATTTTCCAGAATGCCGCGAAAGGGCTGTCTGGTACCTCTGACCGGGGTTCGAAAAGGAGTACCTGTTGTTATACAGCCTTTGTTTGAAAGGACCGGCGGACATACCGATATAGGTCCAGAAGTCATTTTTTTTGTTAGATGGAGAAATGCGGGCTTCATAAATCACCTGGGTGGATTTGCATTTTCCCTCAACTGGGCAGGCGTCCACAGAATTACAGTTGCATTTGTTTAGAATTCCAGACCTAGTTTCAGCATTGCGCAAGTTCACCAAAATGCTCCTATTATGGGAATTAATAAGGCTGTCCATATTCGGGGTGCAAGAATAACTAATTTTAAGGGTGTACCTATTAAAAATCTTCCTTAGAAGGTTACTGTTATTAAAATGTTTGTCTATTAACTTGAGAAAATATTTACCAATATTGATGTTAGTTAGTTTACAATAAGGGGGGATTAAACCAAATTATCTTTCTTTTTCTACAGTTTCTTTTATTTTAATTTTTGGATGATTCAGAGTCTATTGTAGGTTTATTATATGTTAACTTGTTCTTATATCCGCTTTTTTGAAGGGCCTTATTGTAGATATTTTTACTTGCGTTGAAAGTTTTAATGTTGGATGATAATTGGTTGATTCTATTATTCACTATATTGGGTATCTGTTTTATAATATTTTTGGGGTGGTTGGATGAAATATTAATATAAGTGGGGGAACTATTTTCTTTGAGAAATGGTTGGTAGAATCCATCATTTAAGTTAAGGGTGATGTGTGTATATATATATATATATATATATATAATACACACACACAAACAGGGACTTGCACCCACAGAAATAACAAACAGACTTAAATAAAGTAGATGTCATCATGTAGACCTTAGGATTCTTTCAGCCAACACATTATCAAAGGTGCTCATTGGCATTAATATTAACAATAGATAGGACACGACTTACAAAAGCGAAAGTTGGAACACATTTAAAAGTATAATTTTAATAAAAAATAATTAAAATGTAAGGAGGGGTTTAAACACACAGCTTCAAAAGAGTAGTAAAATGGAAAAAGAAAAACTCACAATCCCTCCAACAATCGTAAGAAGCGAATGAAATGCTCTTTCTGTCTGCACAGTCTAGGCTGATGGATCTTCAAATAAACAGCCTCCAAAACACGTAAAAACACTACTACCTTTTCTTTACGCACAGCACTTTGAAGAGGACAAAAGGGAGTCAAGGTGTCAAATTATATGAACATTTAGGCATTACCTCATGCATAAAAACCTTTTAAATTGTTGACTAATATTTAAATAGTTTATTTTTCTTACCATTGGATTAGAATAATTGCAGGCACCCAGTTGTTCAATCATATTCCACTGATTGTAACTGCAAAGAAAACATTCATTATTATTGGCAAGGCTAAAAATTTGTTATAAACAGTCCAGAATTGTTATTAAAGAAGGAATGTTTAGAATTATAAAACACTGTTGGATTTTTTGTAAAAAGAAGTTTTCATGTCATAACTGAAGTGGCTAATGCATTTAGCTATAATGTTGTTTTCTTGTGCGTGGTGGTCCAGTGGATATCAGCTCGGAACAAGAAATTGGAGAGCCGAGTTCGAATTCCAGTTGAATTCATTGTATTCAACTACGCGCAAATACCCTTGGGAAAGGTATTAATCCACCTATTCCTTCCAGTTATGGGTTAAATAACAGGACAGATTGGGTTCTACAGCCTTGGCTGGCAACCAGTCTACCGCAGAAAGCAATGGCAACCTACTGCGGGATAATCTTCTGCCCAGTCAGTCATGTCTCTTTCAAGACATGATCGCCAAGCGTGTTTCACGTATGGCACTTAACTGACTGTTGTTTTCTTATGAGAGACTTATATGTCCTTGTGCCATTAATGTATATACAAGCATATGATTATGTACAAACTAATTTGACTAAGTCTGAAAAATAAGACATTAGCATAATTCATTCCAATCCCACTAGGTCTGGGCAACCTCTACTCTGGGCTGAGCAGTAAAATCAAAATTAGAGACCATAAAAAAAATAAATCTTAATTTTTTAACTCCAAAAATCAGGTAATTATAAGATTTTATTGAACTTCTCGGAAATTTTTCAGTAATAAATAAAAATCATTTTATATATATATTTATTATAAATTATATTTTAGAACATGTACATAATCTTTCTATATATACTAGCTACGAAGGTACGTTCATTTCAGCATTGAAGCATCAATGCATCATCAAGCAAAGTGTAAACACTTCGCCTGATGATGCATTGAGGCTTCAATGCTGAAACGAATGTACATTCGTAGCGAGTATATATAGAAAAATTATGTACATGTTCTAAAATATAATTTATAATAAATATTCACAGCTCTATATATTATATATCGAGCACTGTTTTAAATTAATGTTTTGGACGTTGTAAGAATTCTTTGTTCTGTATTCACTCAGATATATATATATATATATATATATATATATATACACACACGTGTGTGTGTGTGTGTGTGTGTGTATCTGGGCAGCAATCCTTGTTTTATACTAGTTTAATTAATTGCAACTGACAACTGCAATTAGGCTTTTTATTTTTTCTTGTGTTCGTTTGTATAAGTGTTTTCTTTCCTGAACATAAAGTGTGTAAAAATTGTTCAAATGTTCTGCATATTTGAACGCTTTTGGCTATCCTTTTCATCATTATTGAAAATTATTTTTACTTTTAACTGAACGTATGGATTTTTTTTATCCATCTAGAGTTATAGGATTGTTTTATTTTCCAAAGTTTTTGGGATATACAGAGCATCTGGACAGTTTTTATACACTTTATGTCCAAAAAAGAAAACACTTATACAAACACAAGAAAAATTTAATAAAAGGCCTAATTGCAGTATCTTGTCAATTGTATTTAATTAAATTTATATATATATATATATATATATATATATATTATACATACGTGTAAACAAAAATTTCTATATGCACATACACATAAAAATATTCCACACAAATACATTTAAAAATAATTATCTATTGCTTTAATAAACGTGACACTTATCTGACCAATAAGAATTGACCCCACATCACAACAACCTAATATACTGTCTCTTTGTAAAAAATTTTCATTTTCAACTCAATCTCTGAAGAAGCTTTAATAAAAGTGAAACCTTTTAGATCAAGACACGTTTCCTACTGTTCTTTATTTTAAACTGACATCTTGTCAGATTCCAATTCATATATTCAACTCACATATACAATTTTAATGAATTTAATAGACACCTGTGTCATGTGGGCTAATTTCTATCTAGTAACTGGAACCTATCTGTAGGAGTCATTTTTATGGCACCTTAAACGGATGTGCACTGTGGTGCAGTGGATATCAACTAGGAATGACAAATCGGGGAGTCAAGTTCGAATTCCAGTTGAATTCCTTGCATTCACTTACACACAAATATCCTTGGAAATGTATTAATCCATCTCTTCCCTCCAGTTATGGGTTAAATATTAGAACAGACTGGGTTCTATAAACTTGGCTGGCAACCAATCTACTGCAGAAAGCAATGGCAACCTACTGCAGGATAATCTTCTGCCCAGTCAGTCCTGTCTCTTTCGAGACATGATCGCCCAAGCGTGTATCCCGCATGACACTTAACTGGCTGACTGTATTTAAATTGAATATACATTTTAATAGACATAGTAGTCTTAAATAGACAGATATATTCAGATTTGAAATTTGATTATCTTGCCATCAGTGAAGTGACATTTATGGAACAAGTAATATTTCAAGAAGGTTTTCTTCTTCTTCTCCTTCTTTTGGCAATGATCTGAGGTTAAACTCATGACTTCATAACTATTACTTGTTACCTCTACCTACAAAAAAATTACAAACTTTTGTGTAGCGTTAAGAGACACTTACCGATCAATGACAGGCAGAATTACACGTCCGAGGCCATCGGGGAAATGTAGGGACATATGCAACAACACTGTGCAAAAGGAATTGAAAAGCCGTTTCAGCAGGATTTCTTTTTCTGTTGGGGCCACTGAGCTGCGTCTGTCTAGCCTCTGAACACAGACCCTGTCACCTTGTGACAAACTTTGTGTCATAAACAGAATAGGCAGAGTGTAGTTTTTCATCACAACAGCCTAAAACAAGAGGAAAAATTATATCAGCAAATAAATCTGATGTTGAATAATAATGAATTGTTTCATATGGAATTTTCAAGTGTTGCTTCTTTTTATCTTTTCTTTATAAAAAGTTCTGATATTTAAACTGGTCCACTCATAAAAATTATTTGGACAGGAGGAATAATTTATTCCCCTAACCCAAATAATTTTTGTTAATTAGCATTCTTTAGACCAATTTTAGGCTATGACACTTGTTAGAATATTGATTTGTTATTGTTTTAGAAGAGGTGGGTCCTGTTTATAATATTGATATAGTGTCAAATTGATCCCTGACTGAAGAGTTATTAACCTTAGCTAAGTCACTAAGTTGCAAGTCTAAAAATGTGATAACATCATTGATCCTCATCTTTTTTTGTCATATTCAGAATGTTTCGGCCATTTTATACTCTGGCCATCTTCAGGTGATTGGAATTTTAAGCTGAACCCTTTCTTTCGATCACTAGGGTATATTGATCTCATTCCATGAGCCATGCCACTTTTGGATGGGTCAGTTAACTTCCTTTAATTCAACTCTCTAAATTATTTGTTCACCACTGCTGTAGCCAGGTATTGAACTCTTTGAGTCAAATCACTGGAACTAATTAACACTTTTATCCAGTGGGCCATGTAGTGTTTATACTACCTTATCTCTGTAAAATAAACAAACATCATTGATATCTGCATAATTCTTAATTTCTGAATTTTTAAAACTTTTTTAACTTATATTTTAAATTTAAAAACAAATTTGAGAGATTTTTTTTTAGAAACGTGCACAAACAGTTGTGGTTCATTATTATGAATTTCAAATTAAGAATAAACAGGTATGTAACTTAATCAAATTTTGTAAATTATTTATCTTTACTTAAAAATATGTTTTATCATTATTTAAAAGAAATCGTTTTGTAACTCAACCTTATAAAAAAAAGTGTGTTTTGGTATGCAAAACAGTTAAGTCCAATAACACTGTAAAAAAATCAGGGATCAATTTGACACTGTATCAATATTATAAACAGGATTCCCACTTTTTAAAAATGTTAACAAAACGACAATTCTACTTCTGCAGCTTCTTCTCTTGCACTTCCCGCCTGTGGAACTCGCTCCCATATTCTTGCTTTCCTGACAGCTACAACCTCCAGAAATTTAAATGCAAAGTCAATACTCATCTACTAACCACTGGACTCTAGCTCTCTCCCCACCCCTGTATAACCTTCCCTTTCTCTCCACCTATGTATCTGTCATCGCACCTGCTTTCTATTGTTCCTTTAACAGGTTTGTACTCCTCACTCTTTTCTAATTAATCTTTTTTACATTTATGTAACCCCCTGCACATCAGTGGCGTTTTCCGCCTTGCTCAGGGTGAAATGATTAAAAAAAAAAAAAAGTTACAGCTTAAGGAATATCTAAAAAATGCTAATCAATAAAGAGTATTTCCTCCAAATATTTTCCTAATTTTTTATGAGTGGACCAGTCCATATTTTATGAGTGGATCAGTCTATTTGAGTAGTACTGATATTTCAATAGAAAGCTTATTATAGAGTATATAAAATGACAGTTATTATTTTAATATTTGTCAGGAAAGTAATTTTTTAATGTTATCAGTCCGGGGAGGTGATCCCAGAAAGTGGCATCTGTGAAAAGTGCCTGAAATCTAAACCACAGGTTGACTCAAGCCTTGTGAGGGAAGTTGGGTAGATAAAACTGTTCCTTGCTTTTTCTAATTTAATATACATATATACACATTATCTAATATACATACACAGGATGCGATGGATAAATTGTCATCTAAATTATACAAAAAAATTAAAATAACACTGACATCTCATTTTAACAGATATATTTACCAAAATTACACAAAAATATCTTGAAATACTAAAGAGTAAATTTAGAAATAAAATCACCATTGGCTTCAACCATGGCCTCCAGACAACTTCAGAATCTCACCCATCTTTTCTGGATAGTCTCCCTGTTTAAGTTGATGGATACTGCCATAATTCTTGCCTTCAGTGCATGTTTGATGCTACAAAAAATTTTGTTGGTCTTTTGCTCAACTGAGTTCCACACATAATAATCAAGGGAGTTGCAGTCTGGGGGAGTTAGGTGGCCAGATGGAAGGGGGTGATGTGGTCCCAGAAATTGTCTGACAGCCATGACTGGGTTCTCCCGATTGTGTGTCATTGTGCAGAGTCCTGTTGCCAAACATAGGTTCTTCCAGCAGCTAACCTTTTGAGGCAGGGCAGCACTACCTCCTCAAGACACTTGATGTTGAGTGAGCCCCTCACTAACAAATTCAGGAGTTCTTTTCTTATCAAAATGATCAGAGTGAATTTTCTGAGCTGCTGTGCCTTCATAATCCTCATCCAACTCTTTCCGAATCCTTTGCACTGTCCGCAGATTGACACACAAAAACTCTGAAATGTTTGTATTAGAGCTTCTGGTACAAATACCAAGCAGTACAACATACCATTTCTAAATTTCTGGCAGAATGAATTGCGTCATGGTGCCCCTTTTTCTCACAGATGGTGCCCAACTGATCCTACCATATTGTGCAAACAACAAAATTAAAAAAAAAAAATGCGCATGCACCAAATTAAAAATATAAAATGACAACAATTTACCCATCACAACCAGTAATCTAATATATAATATATATACTATAATATACATGTAATATATATATAATATATATAATATAGATATTTACCTCATCTTCTTACAGAGATGTGATGTGACACAAGGCCGAGTTTAGTGTGTGAAACCGAATGCATACATTTAGGCCAGGGCAAAAAATTGCTCGGCCCCCGCAACCGTCAGTTGTGCTTGCCTCAGTGGTGAACACCAATCCATCCCACTAATGCAATAGGGTGGTTCAACTTCAGGCATCTGTTCCCAGGAACCTCTCAATATTTATTTTTCTCAGTTGCCCATCTATCCTCGGACAGAGACGCAACTGAGTAGCCCTCTGCCAAATATATAATCTAAATTTTTTTAATTTATTTATTTGGAAAGGTACTTATATTTATGTGCAATTTAACCTGTTCAAAATGTTTGGTTTGGTTTTTAAAGTAAAATAATCTTACCTGGACAACAAGTGGCCAAAGAGGCTCTGGTTGACTGACCAGCAGTTTTGTATGGATATACAAGGCAACTGTAGTTAGAAGATCACCATAACTATCAACAAAAAAGAGAGAGAATCAGAAATAGAATAAGTTTTTAAACAAATCTATCCAGCAATGGAAACAAACTATGACTATACAGTTTACTTCTGTGTTTACATTCTACCCATCTAGGGGAGGAGAGGATGTGTTGTCCCTGAACATCCATATTGTGAGAGCACCCAATAAAAGCGTAAAATAAAAAACTTAGTTTTTTAAATTTGAAAATCATCTCTTAACTTTGTTATACTAGTTCCTTACAGTCCCACAAGTTGGTGTGGATATGGATCTATTTCTGATAAGTAAGACAGGAGTAGCAACACTCACACACTCTTAGGGGCATATAATCAAGAAATTAGTTCCGGGAATCACCAAACCTCTGCATGTCACTGCCTACAAACAATATGGTTAAATATTTTCTTAGGGATACAGTATTTTATTACAACCATTATAAAAACAGAAACTACGAGCTGGATAGTGAAGCATTTATTGTAAACTTTAGAGAACAGGAGCCCGCTCGGGAGCACATTTATTTTGGTTGACTGTTGACTTTGCATGATTTTGTGGATCTAGTTTAGAAATGATAGTGGAAATCAAGGATGGAGTTATTCACATATCATTTAGTAATGACTCCAGGAGGAAAATTGAGACTCCAGAGAGTGAAGCTGGAAAAGTATTTCCAAGCAAAGCACTCTACTTTATCCACTGTAGATGTCAAAACTTCAAATTGATTAAAAAGAGGAGGGGCTGAGGATTTGCTTTTGTTCGACATACTCTTGGAGAGCCACCATTGCCAAACATGGTAAATGGCTATGATGTCTCATTATATCAGAAAATAGTAGCCATAAATAATAAATCAAAAAGAATGAGAAAGAGAAAAAAAAGCTGACTGTTTTTTTTTGTTCCACATTCTTTAGAGTTAAATTTCAAACAGAAACACAACAAAGTAAATCAGTCAAGTGCCATACGTGATACACGCTTTGGGCGATCATATCTCAAAAGAGACATTACTGACTGGGCGGAAGTTTATCCTGCAGTAGGTTGCCATTGCTTTCTGTAGTAGACTGGTTGCCAGCCAAGGCTATAGAACATAATCTGTCCTATTATTTAACCCATAACTGGAGGGAAGAAAGGGACTTATACCTTTCCTAAGGGTATTTGTGTAAAAGTGAATGCAAGGAATTCAACTAGAATTCAAACTCGGCTCCCAGATTTGTTGTTCCTAGTCGATATCTACTGCACCACAACAAAGTAAATAGGAGATATAAAAAACAAAAAAACAAAGATTTCCTTTGAAAAACAAAAAGAAGTGTTCTCACGAGATGTTTTTAATGTTCTTACTTTTTCTGTTCAGGTTGCAGCAAACCTGGCTGAACCCAAGATATCCAGTGGGAATTGTAACTTCTGTTGTCATCGACAAGGAGTGAATTACGACTGAACGAGTTTTCTTGCTGTGTTTGATGCATCTTCTTACAGGCTCTACAAATTCACAAAATAAAATAAACAAAAATGATTTAAATGATGTGAGCATTTACAGTGTGCACTTGTTCATTTTGCACAAATTTTAATGTATAGATAACTAGCAGTATAACCCGGCGTTGCTCGGATGTAATGAAAGCTTTAAAACTAATCCATGGTCCTGGAGTTCAGACTCTTTGGACGTTGACACAAAAGACTAAAAAGCAATAGTTGTTTCCAGTTAAAGTGAAAATATAGACTGAAAGAAAAATGAATGGATGTAAGTCAATTTTGATTTCCTGGTATCAATATCAAATTTTCTGCACTATTGTAAGAACTGCAACCTTGAAACTTCTGAATATCGTTTCTTATGTCTTTGTCTATGAGTGTATCAAATTTGATTAAAATCGGACCGCTCCTTCTATAATCCGATTTTTTTGATTATCGATTTTCGATATTTATCGGGGGTACCTCGACACAAAACCTAGCTAAGAACACTCACAGTACAACTGTGTAAATTTTCAAGAAAATCGGTTCAGCTGTTTTGGAGTCTATAGTTAATGGATACACACACACACAGAAACACATACACACACACAGCCAAATTTCCATTTATAAATAAGTTTAGATTAGATTAGATAGATTTAGATAAATGAAATACATAACAGCAGTGATATCACTCCTCATATATAACAATGATTACTGGCTAATCACCTCACAGATGAAGAGATTTCAAGTAATAGAAATGAGATTCTACAGAAGAATGATGAAAATATCATGAATGGAACATTGGTTGGTTGGTTGGTTGTTTTTGTTTAGTGGCATATCAATCCATATGGGTTATCTAATGCTGAAATCTAAATATGAAACCACTCCAGACGAAACATGGGAGCAATGACAAAGTTTTAAGGAAAATGGAACAAAAAGAACACTTATACTTGATATCAGAAAGAGATAGTTGAAATTTCTATGACACATAATGAGGAAAGAAGGCTTGGGAAATCTGATACTCAGAGCAGGTTGAAGGCAAGAGAGGAACAGAGGGAAACAGCGCATAACCTACCTAGTGAGTATGAGTAAATGGAAGGCAGAACAAGATTTAGAAAAGATAACAAAAAGACACAATTTATTAAGACCTACAAAGGACAGGAAATTGTGGAGAGCCATTATCATCAACAGACATGGCACAGAGAAAAAAATAATAGAGAGAAAAAAAAGATAATAAAGTGATATAAAAATCATTAAATTTTCTAAATACATTCTGCACATATGTCCAACTTAAAAAAAAAAGATATATGGGGTATCCAATAACCTACCCAGCACCACTAGGCTCAAAGTTGGCATTGATGCAGTGTTAGAAACAACTGCCTATCTAGAGTCGATGATTTTTTTTTATCACATTCATAATGGTGGCTATTAGCAAGTATTGTCAGGAAGTTGTTAGCCTCCCTCTTGACAATGCCCCAGATGTTGTAGCCTAAGGATTCAAATTATGAGAGCTAGGACATTACATGTGTTGAGAGTGACATGATAATGAAATTTTCAGCCCACCACTTTTGGGCCATATGGGAGAAGAGAGAGACCTGATGGAACACATACAGCTAGCCCCTGGATCTGAAGCTTGATCAACTCCAGCACCATATAGGCAGTGATATTGATCTTAAGGCCCTGTAGAAAGAAATGGGTGTAATGACATGGATTTCCTTGTTCATAATCACCATAACCATGATAGACAACATGAAGATGGTGAATAACACTGGAGTCCATGCAGAGCCATCTGTCTTAACTCAAAAAAGATCAACATCTCTTAGTCACAGTGATTGACAGCTTGTGTCACAAACACTGGTGCACATTTGTATTGCTTACTAGCAATATAGCCCGGCGTTGCTCGGGTGTAATGAAAGCTTTAAAACTAATCCATGGTCCTGTAGCTCAGACTCTTTGGACATTGGCATGAAAGACTAAAAAGCAATAGTTGTTTCCAGTTAAAGCGAAACCGTAGAGTGAAAGAAAAATGAATGGATGTAAGTCAAATTTCCATTTCCTGGTATCGATATCAAATAAGTTATTTTCGTTGTAAACTGAATTTTGAAGGCTAAATAAGTCCTCTGAGTAATTGGTATCATGGCTGAGACTAAGAACTACAATTATACCTACTTAGAGCCAAACCCGAAGCAAAAACTAAAATAAAAGAGCTGAAAAAAATACAGACATACAGGCAGATAAACAGACACACACACAAACATCTTGCCTTATATATATATATATGTGTGTGTATATTAATATACGTAATTACAATAAAGCAGCACTAATTATTATAGACTAATGACCGAAAAACCAATGCTAACCTATCAGTAAATAAATTAAATCGTCAATGACCCAATGGGAACTACCTCGTAGGTTAAATAAAGGGGAAGAAAAAAAGAAACAAACCAAGCACAAGAACAACGTGTCAAGAGCTTGTTTGAAAGAAAAAAAAAACCACAAGATAAAAACCTTAACAGTAAAGTTGTGTGAAACCAGTCAGTGTTGGCTCATTTTTAGATTTAGTATACTGTGTATATATATATATATATATATATATATTAAATTAAAATAAATTTTCAAAATTCAAAAATGTTGAATGAACATTTCAACATGAAATCCCTAAGAGAGAATTCACGTCTCCTCAGCAACAGTCTAAATCAAAATGAAAAAATTGGATTAGAAAGAGAAATAAATAACGGTTAGGATTTGAGAAATATACATCACAAAAAAATATTGAAAATCAGTCTATTTTTGGTTTTTACTTTTTGTTAGTTTGTCTATACCTAAAAACATTTTTAATTAGATTAACTTAATTTTTTTTAATATTTTATTTCTATTTTTCCCCCTAATATACTTTTTCAAATAAGTCTCTTTTTTCTAAAACTTTAACCCTTTGAAACATTTAAAGTTAAGTTTGTTTTCGTCACTTATCGAGCATTTTCTATTTGAAAATTTTTCCTTTTCTTTTCTTTATTTTTTTCTCTATACATTTTTTTTATATCCCTGCCCCTTCCCTTTCAGGCCATTGGTCAAAGATTACCCAGCCCCTGCTTATGCAGTAACTGGGTACAAAGCTGGTCAAAAGCTAGTCTTAGCTGGTCATTGCTTTGGCTGGCAAGCAGGAAGTGAGTACCTGAGAACAGATACTACCCTTTGATCACAGCTGGATGCCCGGAGAGTGAAATAAATTGTTAACTTGACTAGCACTGGCAGTTCAGTAAATGAATGTTGAATGTTTTCTTATAAAGAAACAGCTAATGTCACCATTACTAATCTCAGATAATGATTTAATGATAACCCGCAAAGGCAAAAATGCATGAGAGTTTTAAGACTATATAAAGTCAAAAAATTGTGGCTGAAGAGACAGGGAACTCCCACTAGTTTCTAGCTCCTGACAGCTTCTTTGTGTGTGGGACTCTCTCTGGTTGCCTTCCTGCTTCACACAAGCATCACCAACAAAGAATAAAAAGATTATATTTTTTATATATACATATTCCTTATTGTCTGTCAAGACGATAGTTGTTTAACAGCCTAATATACAACACAATTACCATAAAGAGGTATAACCAAATATCTGGAACACCTTGTTTTATCATAATTATCATAAAGAGGTATTCCAAATATTTGGAACATATTGTATTATCACGATTATGATAAAGAGGTATTTCAAATATCTGGAACACCTTGTTTTATCATAAAGAGGTATTCCAAATATCTCAAACACCTTGTATTATCACAATAAACTGTTTCAAATTTTGTACACTGATAATATTTACAATGTAAGTATAACTAATAAGCTTGAGTTATGAGCATACAATGTCTGATCAAAAAGGTTTTGGAGCTGTTGCTATGATACTGGAGTTAAAATATACATAGTGAAGCTGCTTAGCACAGGTTGACCTTGAACTCTGTTGTACATGTACACTAAGTTATAATGTTTTTGCTCACTTCTGTTGTTTATAGCAATGCGTGGAAGGAAAGTGTGTAGAGTGTAGTCATCTCACCACATCACAGAGGTTCTATCAGTGACCATGGCTTGTTTTTGACCATATTTTCCAGATCATGCACTTTGCAACTTTTTTCTCTTTCCAGAAATCAAATCCTGCTTGAAAGGAACAAGAATACAAGAATACAAGACACAGACTATTCAAGACAATGTAATGAGACAGCTGCTTGCTATCTCAAAAATGGAGATCCAGGAATGCTTCCATCAATTGAAATGATGCTAGATAAAGTGGGTGGCTTCAGAAGGGAACTAATTTGAAGATTAAATGTCAAACTGATATGTGATGTATTTTTTTTTTATAGCACTAGTTCTGATACTTTTTGATCAGACCTTGTAGATGAGTTTCCATAAGAGATAGAAAAGAAATGATTATGAAAAATATGACAAAACTCATTTAACTTTGATGGCATAAAAAGAAAAAAAAGTCACATCTTTCTTGATCAATAGACAACACTGTCAAACAAACTGTTTGTGAAACTGGATTCATTTTCTCCATTCTAATTTATACAGCTAAGAGTTATTGATTTTTCACTCACCTGTACAAGAGATCAACAGGAGATGTGAGAACAGCCAAGGTAGACAAAAGAATTGAACACATATTGTGGATGTCATAATATGGTTGCTGGTGGTAACCAGGCTCAAGAAGTTTGGAGCTGCTGTCACATACATACATCATTTGGTCAAACATACAGAGAAGAATAGTGATAATGTCCATCCTAAAAAAAAAAGGAAAAATATATACAATACTTAAATAATATCAAGGACAATTATATCTGCTTTTAATAATCAGTCTTTGCCTTTGTCTTTAACAACATAGAACTTGATGACAAGATTAACTCATGAGAAATTTCTGTCTTGGAAAAGGAGCTGACATAATATTTTGCTGATATGGTGTCACACATTAACAGGTCTCATAATTATTTAGAAATATATGAATAGAATAAATAAAGAACAAGTAGGAAAAAAGTGTCTTTAATCTAACATGTTTCACTTATAACAAGCTTCTTCAGAGACTTAATAAGGACGAATGATTTAAAAATCCGACAGACAGTATTTTTAAAACGAGGAATAGTTTCATCCATCAGATACATGTGATAAACCAATGGATGAATATTAAATGTAGAAGATAAAACTTGTGTTTGTTTAACTGTATGTGTCAACATGTTCTTTTTAAATAAAATAAGAGAAAACATTTATGAATGTCTGCATTGAGAGAAATCATATATATATATATATTTTTTTTTACAATAGTTCATCCAATATAAAGATCAAAAGACACTCAATTTCTCTATTTTGGTAGAGAAGCTGACAAAAAATTTTGCTGGTATGCTGTCATACATTAACAAGTCTCATAATTATTTGTAATTTTTTTAAAATAGTCATTGAGTACAAGACACGAAAGCCACTCAAGGTAGGGAGACACAGATTGAGATATGTGACATGAATGTATGAGGAGAAAATAAGAAGTGAAGATTATGAGGATATGGCAAATAGATAATGGCCGACCATTAACAGGAACAGGTCAAGATTTTATCATTCATGGAAGTATCTATGCAGAAGTCTGTTCCACAATCTGGTAGTTCTTATGCTCAAGGTGGAACATTATTCTCACAAAAGAATATGTAGTGAATGAAGGTGGTTCAGCACATAGCAAAGCAGATCTTGGGTGTAATGATCTGAAGTGGCTTCCCTCTGTCTTTTCTACAAATATTTTCATGCCAACTGCTCCAGCAAGTTTTTTTCCCCATGATGCCCCAAACACATTAATTTAAGCGTACTTCTAGATTGGTGTCTAGGTCCCACCCTTTTATCGTTTAAATAGTTAAATGTAACTGCCTCTTCTACTCTAACAATTTTATTTTCTTGTACTTTCCACCCGTGAAATGCCCTCCTGTTTTCTTGCTTCTCCAATAGCGACAATCTTAAAAAATTTAAATGCAACGTCAATTACCATCTTCTATCTTCTTGAATCATATTCATCTTTTATCCTTTCTTCAATACTCCCTATACCCAGTCTTTTTTCTCACTTCCCACCTGTGGAACTCCCTTCTGTTTATTTGCTTCCCTGATAGCTACAATGACCAAAAATTTCAATGCAACGTCAATTGCCATCTTCGATCATCTTGAATCCTATTCATCTTTTATCCTTTCCTCAATACCCTGTGTCCCTAGTCTTTTCTCTCATTGTAACTCCCTGCAAACTGGTGGAAGTCTCTCCTTGCTTGGGATGAAATGATTATAAAAAAAATTTGCCACAGAATAAGTGATAAAGTAGCAATAGGTTTGCAATGTTGCATCTTTAAGCAATCATCACCCACAAAGACACGTAAACAATTTTGAACATGTAATACATAGGCAATGTGGATGATTCAACCTCATGGATGTAGCAATGCAGACTTTTAGTGTAAAGGTTTGAACTGGTGGGACTAAAGAAAGGCACTAGTCTGAATATTTGCCACAGAAGTAGTGATAGAGTAGCAATAAACTTGTGATATTGCATTTGTGGGAAAGAGGTTGTAAGGTGAAAAATGTCATCTCTCACAAAGTCATGTAAACAATGTAGGGATATTTAAACTGTATACTGATTTAGTAAATACTAAGTTGGTATTATTAGAAAAAAATAATCAAATACTTAGTAATACTACTACTTATATCATCAGTAGTAGTCAGTCAGTTAAGTGCCATACGTGATACACGCTTAGGCAATCAAGTCTCGAAAGAGACATGACTGACCGGGCAGATGATTATCCCGCAGTAGGTTGCCATTACTTTCTGCAGTAGACTGATTGCCAGCCAAGGCTATAGAACCCAGTCTGTCCTGTTATTTAACCCATAACTGGAGGGAAGACACGGATTAATACCTTTCCCAACGGTATTTGCGCGTAAGTGTAATGCAAGGAATTTAACTGGAATTCGAACTCGGCTCTCCGAGTCCTCGTTCCAAGTCGATATCCACTGCACCACATCGCACATAGTAGTCTCAAAACCAGATATGTCTATAAGGTTGCTAAGCATCTAACCAGTTCCTTCCACATATCTGCATTGAAAACAAATAGACCTGGTGAACTCATCCCATCCCTCTTCAGGTCAAACTACAGCCAATGTTCTCCACTTGAAGGCAAATCTTGGTCATGGACACTTGGCTGTCAATTCCATCAGGGGACACTTCTGCCTTGGCCATTGTCTTTAGTTTAGAAAGCCCTCTGCCTGAAAATGCCATGTCATCACCACACTAGTAGATATGGATCTCAGTTTACTCCTTTGTGCTACATGGTTGTCAATCCTACAATAAGGTTTATCCACCCTTCAACAGGACTTGCTTTTAATCCTACTAGCTGTCTAGTTACTCTCCTTGCTCGAAAAACATGGTGGGGAAACTGGTTTACTCACCAATGATGTGACCATGCAACACGTAGAACTGGGATATATCATACCAGTAATATCCATAGAGTGACCCAAGACAAATATTAATAGTAAATTTACAAAATCATCCCAAAGTATGATCGCAAATACAAATAAAGTTATAAAATTTTTAAAGTGCACACAAACTTTATGGATACCCTGTATATCTATCTTAGAATATTGCCACTCATATGGTCTGGTGCTTCTGCATTTTGGTGGATTTACTGCCTTGCATGAAGTGATATTGATTAAAAAAAAATGCTGGGAATTCTTTCCTAGCCAACAAGATAGGCCACTTTTCAATCTCATCTGACTCAATCCTGGTCTATCTTGCCTTATTACCATGGCTTTGCCTTATGATTGTTAATCTGTCTTGCATATATTGTTAGCTTGCTTTTATTATGTTTTGACCCAACTCAATCCTTTTCTTTTCTTTCTCTTGTTATTGTTTCTTGCAAACTTTGTCAATTCTGTTTGTTGGACAGTTCGGCCAATTACATTTAACTATGCCACTTACGGCACACCTTTCAATTTTCTGCTTTCCATCACTTTTTCTTTGGTTTATTTTTATTTTAATTTTATTTTCAACACTCACTCTCTCTCTGTTGTTAGAAATTGAACACCAGGTGAAGTTACCAGTACATAAAAAAATGATATTTTGGAAGTCTCTAAATAACATAAGGTTTCCAGCTGATGAGTGATGATAACTGTCAAATGACATTAGTCATTACAATACAAGAGAACCATTACACATACACAAACAATGATAAAAAAAAAAAATTTACATTTTATTTTTATATTTCAGTTGTTTGTTTCCCATAATTTCTTCATTATTTCTTTTTCTATATTTGTTAATTAAATGAAAATTAGATCTCAAATATTACGGGGCATTTCTTTTAGATGATATTGCATAAAGTTAAATTTCTGAAACAGATAAACATTAAAATGTCTTTGGTAAAAATAAATTTGTTTCTCACCTAAACTGGACAACTCGTCGGAAACTAGGCTTGATGCGTGTGTACCTGCGGGTTAAGATAGCCAGGGACTCATACAGGACTTGTGTGAAGATGTTCTGTGCTAACTTGGGGGGACAAATGGACCAAAGGTCGGTGCGTAAACCATTCAAGTGCTGGTGCCACATTTGGATTGGAAAAGAACACCGTTCATTCTAATTTTTTAAAAGAATGAAAAAAAGAGTTAATTACAGAAATATAACAGATAATTTCAGTTTAGTTAAAATAAATATGATTTTCTGACACATGGACACTATTGTGGACCATAGTGTTAAATATAATTTCAATTTGGATCATGGATTAAAGCCTTGCTTTTTTTTAAAAATTTAGTAACAAAATGAGTGTGAGTTCAATTCCTAGGCCAGTGGTTCCCAAACTATTTCCCTGGGCTTCATTTTCAGAGTGAAATTTGCTTATGCCTCACCAAATTTTATGTAATAAAAATTACATTGAAAAATAAAAAAAAGAGCTACAGAGTTAAAGGGAGATAACTGCGGATTCGAAGTCAAAACATTATCATTGATAACTCTCTTCTCCAATTTGCGGACCCTATTTACTACATTCTGAATACTTGATATAATGCAAAAGTATCACACTGATAAAATCGATCAATAACTATACTGGGACTCATGCATGCAATTACAAGTAATCAATAATAATATTTTAAATTTTGAAATCATATTTATTTTTTGCATATAGATTTTTTTAAACTGTTTCTAAGTCTTTGATTGTCTTTCAGTCATTCCACCTCACCTGCTATCCTCTTCCACTCTACCGATGAGGTGTGCTGCACCATTTGGGAACCACTGCCTTAGGCCATGTACTGCAGACAGACTCAGTAGAAACAAGGTAAGCACTAACTGAGCAATATTAAATAAGAAGACAAAATATGCCTGGACTTAGACAATAGAATAAGTATAATCTACTCTTGTAGATTAAATAAAGAGGTCAGTTTGAAAAACCTTGCCAACATTGTGATAACAACAAATATAAAGACATTAGTCGATATGTATTGTAAACTATTTATTTCTTATTGTATTAATGTTCATATCGTTACATAAGATAAATCTGAAAAAGCTATACATCTTTTGTATTGAAAATTGATTCCATCATAGTTAGCACTGATATCCAGAGAACTTACCATATTTTCTCGTACATAATACTAGAAATTTTGAATTAAAATTAAAAGCAAAAAAGTGGAGGTTGTATTGTACACATTCTCCATGCATTGAACACTGTTGCCATATCAAATAGACAGATTAATACTTTACCCAAGGGTATTTCCACCTACCTAAGTAAATGCAGCAAATTCAACTGGAATTTGAACTCAGCTTTCCGATTTCTCATTCCGAGCTGATATCCACTGCACTACAACGCACTTAAAAGACAACAAAGTTTTAAAAAATAACATTTTGATTTTGGGATGATTTAAATTTTTTTCAGGATGGCTGAAGTTGTTTTTGGAACAGTTCCTGGATGGTGGTGAAAAAAGTTAGTTTGGAGCCTGACTTTAAATAATCCAGCCATGCTAACCACCAAGTGAGCACCTCATTGCACTTACTCGATCTCAAATTTTCCATTGAAATGGAGTGGAGTGATTACATTGAATTTATTGCGAGGTCTGTTGTGAGGAAAGTTGGTTGTGTCATGTCTGACAATTTTTCTTGTCAGAATCCATCTTGCACATTTATAAATCTACCATTCATCCATGCATTGAATATTGCAGCCATATCTGGTCTGGTGCTCGTGCTGTTTATCTTGAGATTCTTGACAAAATTCAAAGAAGGGTCTGTAATGTTATTGATGCTAACCTGGCATCTTGACCTGAGTCACTCTCTCACCAATGTGATGTGACTTCCCTCAGGCTTTTCTACAAATATTTTCATAGCAACTGTTCTGGTGTGCTTTTTTTCCCCTCCTAGTGCCTTAATTAAATGATTTTCAACATTCTACTAGATTCATGATGTGCACTGGAGTACAGCGGATATTGGCTCAGAACAAGAACTCAGAGAACTGAGTTCAAATTAAAGTTGAATTCCTTGCATTTACTTTTGCACAAATACTCTTGGGAAAGGTATTAATTCGTCTCTTCTATCTCCAGCTATAGGTTAATCAACAGGACAGCTTGGGTTCTATAGCCTTGGTTGGCAACCAGTCTATTACAGAAAGTAATGACAACCTACTGCAAGAAAATATTCTTCCCAATCAGTCATGTCTCTTTTGAGACATGATCTCCCAAGCATGTATCACATATGGCATTTAACTGACTGACTGGATTAGCAACTATGTCCCACCATTCTACCATTGAACTAACTACATGCAAATGTCGCTTCTATTCTAATAGTTTATTTTTTTGCACTTATCTTTGGATCTCTCTTCTGCTTTCTTGCCACTTACAATCTTCAAAAATTTAAATGCAACATCAATTGCCATCTTCTTTCTTCCTGGGCTATATTCTTTTATTGTCTTTTCTCTCACTAAAGTCTTCTCATTCTCTTTCTATATATCTCAAGATTCATTACAAAACCCAAAGTCTGCAATGCTATCAGTCCTGATCTGGCATCTCAATTTCAGTCACTTTTCTAATGCCATAATGTGGCTTCTCTTTGTTTTTTCTATAAATATTTTTTATGGTAATTGTTCTGATGAGCTTTTCTCCTTAGTGTTTTGACCACATGAATTTAAGCATACTACTAGATTGGCAACTAGGTCTCATTCTTTTACTGCGAAACTATCTAGATGCAAACATAGGCTTTATTCTAATAGTTTCTTTTCTCACACTCCTCAATTGTGGAACTCTTTTCTGGTTTCTTGCTTCCTTGCCACCTAAAATCTTAAAAAAAAAAAAAAAAAAAAAAAAAGAAAAATCAATCACTATCTTCTGTCTTCCTGTATCCAGTTCTTTTATTGTTTTCTTATTTTCTTTCACTCTCATTAACTCTTTGCATCTTAGTAGCATTATCACCCTTCTTGGGGTGAAATGATTAAAAAATATGTTAGACTTACTTCATAAAATTCCTTCTCTTCAGCCCAATGGTAGCTCTCCGCATCATACAAGATATTGGACAACAGATTGTTATGAACTTGGGTTACTTGATGAGTCAAAATATCTGTAAGTTCCATAAACTGTTGATATCGATTCAGGAAGGACTTTTTCCTGTTGGAAGAAATGTCAAAAAAGAAAAAGAAAATACATAATTAAATAGAGAAACCTAAATGTATTACCATTTGAATTTCTTAGATAACATTGGCAAGCAATAAATTTTCGACTATTGTTGCTTTCATGTTATTGATGTTGCTTTTTTTATTGAAACTTTCAGACAACCATTCTACAATCATTCTATGATCATTGTACATCAGATATGATAGAGAATGGTGGCCTGAAAGTTGCAATAAAATAAAGAAATAATGAAAATAGTCAAAAATTAATAAGGAAAAAGTGAGTCAAATTAAAATTTAAAACAAAATGTAATATTTTATAAAGGAATTGGTACCAAACTTTTTCACTTTTATTTATATGACATCTGGACAAATAACGGTACTGAACATTTTTGCATAATTAACACATATTCAAAATGAATAAAAGCGTAAAAAGTAAACTGTAATCTTCCTGAAAATAAGGGTTACATTATTTTTTCACAAATACTTACCTCCATTTAAATTTTATTCTAAAAAAAATTTATAAATAAAAATAATTCACAAGCAAACATTAGATTTTTAATCCTATTAAAAACTTCCTGAACAGTTTGTAGATATTTTCATTTTATTGTGTGTGCAAAAATTCCATAAATTGTGTATCAAATTCTAGATTCAATCATTTGTATCAGATTGCAGGCATCTATTCACTATCATTTATGCAGGTTTGAAAATCAATGATAGTTCTTTATTCAAGATTTATTTTTATGCAGTCTTGACCTTTTCTCTGGTTTTGGGGAAGAATTTGAACACTAACTGTTCAATATCTTTCTATACTATTATAGATATATAATCATTTATGCAGGTCTGATTGAAAATCAATGAAAGTTTATTTAAGGTTTATTTTTATACAGTCTTGACCATTTCTTTGGTTTCTGAGAATAATTTGAACACAAACTGTCCAATATCTTCTGAGTGTAGTATTTCATTTCTGAAAAGAGTAATTGTCAATATATGCATATTATTTCATACTATTGTTCTCATCTTGGTTGATATAGATGTTATTATATACACAATGCTTTGACCAAATAACATCTGGCCATGATCAGGTGTCCATTGGTTAGCTGATATGGAATTTCATTTAATTATTGTGATATTCAGTGCTTTCACCTACAAAGAGGGACCCAGGTTCAATCCTTGCTGGGGAACATTTTCTTTACTTAAGATTTCTCAAATAAGCAAACTGATAGACTTAAGACACACCATTTTAATAAATAAAAATTGGGTGTCTATTTCAACTTTCAACAATATAAAAATGTTTGAAGTAATTAAGTTTCATGGTTTCATTAGCAATGCACAACAATAACATTTCACTAGAAAAATCTTCCATAACACTGGCCACTACTTGTTGTGATATGATGGCTTGAGTACCTGTGTCCCAGAGAGCTATTCCAGCAACCAGTGGGAACATAAGATCCTGGGAGGACTACCCAAGCTGGACAGATTGAAAGATGGAGGTCAGGCGAATGTGGACCACTTCGTCCAGAGGATAAAGAGGTTTGCATAGAGTCAACAGCCCTACCTGTAAAAAAGACAAAGTTACAAACCAGCATTGGATGGTGAGGGGTTATTGATGGTCTATGCTCCCCTGGGAGCAATGGGACTAAGAGAGGGAATCATCTTGGAATTAATATATTAACATATTACATTCCTAACTAATTTTTCAAGAAACATTAAAAAAAGATTTTTACTGTATTTATGGACAAGCTTTTTATATGTGTAACAATGTTCTCTATCAATATTACTTAAAAATATATTCCTAATTTCAAGTTTCTTACAAAAATTAAAACATGTTTCCACCTAAAAATTATATAATATAGATGGTAAGTGTGAGAATAACATGCATACAAGCTCAGAAATATTTACTGCTAGACATTTTACAGTTTGGTGCTGAATAAAGTGTTAATTTTTGCAATAATTTATATTTTTGAACTTATTATAATATAATAATGATACCCGAATAAATAACATTAAATTATAGCAGAGGTAGGCCAAGTCCAACTAGTTGCAATGTATGGTATCTAGGTAAACATTAACCTACCAAATATCTCAAGTTCATATATATAAGACCTGGGTGATATTTATTTTTTTTAGCTACTTTTTTTTTTTAGAAAAAGTACAGTCTTATATACTAAAAAATCACAGTAAGCACGCTTAGATATATATATTTATGGATAATTTTTACATAATCTATAGATTTACTTATATAGTATAAAATAAGATAGGCCGTGGAATGATATACATGTTAGTGATAGTGAGGATGATAATGGTTGCTCAGTGAACAAGTGATCCTTGCCCTGAATATGAAATTTTTTTAATTTTATATTATTATTATTAAAATACTTATTCTTTTCTTATATTTGTTTGTCAAAACATATTAATGGTGATAAAAGTTTCAAACAATACATAACTACAATACGAGATGAGAAACAAACAAGATATCCCAAATGTTGTCATAAGCCTTAGCTCCAAATGTAATGATGAAAGTTGGGAAAATGTAAGAAGCCATTTCGAGATCAAGTGGAGAAAAGGGAAAAATAAGACAAGCGGTAAGTCAAATTGTATTTTAGCAAGAAGTGGTGAGATGAAAGAAAAAACAAAAAGCAAGCAGATAAAGCAAGCTTGGATTAAAAAAGGCACCTTTTCAGCATAAAATGTGACACACACAATGAATAAGTGTCAAATGAAGCACTGACAATACACTGCAGACCAAACATTAACTTATTATTTTAATTAAATCTTTTCCCAATAAAAGAGCCACTCAAGGTAGAGTGTTGCAAAATGAGTTTGTTGTATGAATATAGGTGGGGAAAATAAGTGCAGATTATGAAGATATGTAGGATAAGAAACGGCCGACCCAAGGTTAAGATTGTAGTGCTGAGGAAAGCATCCTTTCAGGTGTCTGTTCAATAAAGTAGCGATTCTTGAGAGGAATCTTCCCAAATGGAACTTCCTTCTTACCAATGGAATTCAAACAAAATGAGGATGGTTTGCGCCTGTGTATATCATATGGTGCGTCTTAGCTTTAAATGCCTGAACAGGGCATTCTTCATAACCCTTTGCATGAAGTAGTTTGGAACGTCAATATCTTGATCATGTCACCATAAAAAATTATTTTACAATAGTTTTTAAAATTATGTACACGTTGTAGAAAATAAAAATTAAAATCAATGCTCATTGAAAGTTATCCAATTTAAGTGATTTTTTTTATATAAAAAAAAGATTCATTCTGCTAAAAAAATGGAAGTGTGTTTCTGTGGAATGAGAAAAAAAAACCTAAGAAACTTATAATCTTAAGTTATAACTTAAAGATGAAAATTCAAACTCAAAATGCATATAATTTTTCTTTTAAATTGAAGACAAACTTTGTAAAAAAATTCTATCATAAAAGTCAGTTTGCCCATTTAAAAAAAAAAATAGGACATAGGCAATCATGACTCTCCCCAATTTCCTGTCTTTTGTAGCTCCAAGGTGGTTATAATTTTGGAACCAAAAAGCTAATGTCTACTCTTTGCCAATATAGTGCCTAATTCTATGCTAGGTCTACTGAGAATGTTATCATAAGCTAGCATGGGCATTGATTCTCTCAAATATTAAACACCCAAAGAAAGCCAGAGAATAAAATATGAATATAACAACCAAGGTTAAGAGATTAGTTTAACCTTATCAGTTCTTTAATTGTTAAATCCTTGGAGCCTTGAATGAATTGTTAAAAAATCTGAATATATGATGTTAGTCTAATTAAATTGATATATCTCAAAATCCATTGAAAATCAACTATTGGTTGAATTTTATATGAGAGTAAATTGATTTCTCTTTAAAATGATACAAAATTTACCCTCCTTGGTATTATTGATTATTAGATATGGTTTTGGAAATCTACAGTTCCCAAAAAAAAGTTGTAAATTTCCAAAAAGCTATAGGTTTCTGATGTCTCTTGTTGATCATCTGATGAGTGTTTTACTGTGTATTAAAATACAGTGCTACACAACTGCAAACACATTCAGGCGCTCCTGGACTGTAAGCATGTGAAATTTGCATTTGGGAATGTCTGGCCATAAAGAATTACATAAATCAATGGATAATAACAATAATTCATTTCACAGATTCTGAGTGACTTTCAAAAATTCTTTTTGATTTGAATGTAAAAATCATCAATGCATTCTTTGAAACAATTTATACAATTCAAAAAGTATATCTTATGCAATATTGCAGAAAAAAATTAAAATAACTAATTGGATAATTAACTCTTAAACCGTCACATAAAAGAGATTCATTTTTTATTAATTGTTAAAAAGTTTAAGTTATATTTCATAACAAAGTGACATTCAGATTTAGTAAATTCCAACATCATGGTCTAATTTGTCTATATTTCTGAGATGAGGTATTTACATTGTTGGGACTGTTGTCCTCATCTTTATTGTCATATTCATGTTTCAGCCATTAAACGCTCCAACCTTCTTCAGGTGACTGGAATTTTTAAATGAACTTTATTTTGATTTCAATAACCTACCCCAGTAATTGAAATAAAATTCCAGTCACCTGAAGAAGGTAGGAATGTACAACATCCAAAAGGTTGTGAATATGACAACAAAGATGAGAACAATAGACTGAACAATATAAATAATTAACGTCTAAGCTTTAATCAATCATAGTTACTTATTTCATTTTTAATAACTTATTTCATTTTTAATAACTTTCTATTAAGTCTTGAATGGTTTTGTTCATTTATAAAAAATAAAATTTGAATTTCACTTCGATTTTGTTTCTTTTATCTCACCAGATTTCATAGCACAAAAAAAAAAAAATAAATAAAAAAGTTTCATATATAAAACTAAATTGGTTATTCCTTTCATAGGTAAAAAACAAGTGATTCAGATGTGGGTTTACTTGAAACAGGATTATTTTTTTTCTCAGGTAGGTCTGCTACTATTAGTCTATTTTTAGAAAGTTAAAAAAGGAAAATAAAAATAAATAGCACTGTAGATTGGGCTCTCGAGCCTTGGTTGGTAACTAGTCTCAGAGTAATTTCTATAATTCTAAAAATGACAATTACTGCTGCTACATTTTAAATAAAATATACTTATGTTGAGTTTGGTTAGTATTGTTAATTTGAATATTAGGATAATATTTTAATATGAAATTAAAAAAAATTAAATTAAATGAATTCTAAGCATTTTAGTATTAATACTTACCCATTGATTATGTTTATACTTAGAATAGTTTTAAAACAAGCAAACAAATATTTATACAAGATACAAATAATCAAGATGGTGCAAGATATTTATAAAGCTGTGGAATGGAATGGATGAAGACTGGAGGTAGGAATGGATTAAATATCCTGATTGAAATTCAAAACAAAACCATGCAATAAACCAAATGTCAGGTGTTAAAAAGATTATTCCTGGTTTTAAATAAATTTAAAAATTGAAATAAGGGTGCGTGTGTTTCTGAGATAAGGTACTGTAACTATGCCGTTTTGGACTGTTGCTCTCATCTTTATTGCCATATTCACAAAATTTCAGCTGTTGTACAATCCAGCCTTCTTCAGGTAATATATGTTGAAACTTCGATTAAATAAATAAAGAGTTCAGTTTGAAATTCCAACATATATCACCTGAAGAAGGCCAGTGTGTACAACAGCTGAAATATTATGGATATGGCAATAAAGATGAGAAACACAGTTTGAACAATATATATATATATATATATATATATATATATATATATATACACTGACAGTTATAAAATATCCAAACAAAGTATGTAAGGCAGAATATGTGATGTTTAAAATTATATACTATTAACATTTCGCTCAGTACAAACATCATCGGGGCAATTGAAAAAAACTAAGGAAAAAAATCATTACCATGCCAACCTTGCTACTGTGTATAATTTGAAAAGGTTTTTAAAATTTTAAAGTTAATAATAAATTAAATATAAAATATTTGTGAATAAAATAAACATCTGAGATTTTTACAGAGAAAAATGTTAAAATAAAATGTAAAACAGTGACATGGTGTAAGAAAGTAAAATAGTGATGAAAATAAATTGTGTATATCTAAATAAAATAGTGAATACATACAATTAAGTATTTGTCTATACTTCTAAGATGAGGTAGTATTTACACTATTTACATTATTCGGACTATTGACCTCATCTTTGTTGCCATTTTTACGATGTTTCGGCTGTTGTATGATTCAGCTTTCTTCAGGTGCTAGGAATTTTGAACTGAACCCTCAAGGACACATGGCCCAGTGGATATAGATGTTGGTTAATTGTAGTTACTTGACACAAAGAGTTGTGAGTTCAATACCAGGCTACAGCAGAGGTAAAAAAATAACTTAAAGTAAAGGGAGATAATTCATGACTACCAGAAGTGGCTTTGCACAAGGAATGAGAATGATATAGCCCATTTATTGGATTAAAGGATTCGGTTCGAAATTTCTAATACCTAAAGAAGGTCGGCACGTACAATGGTCGAAATGTCGTAAAAATGGCAACAAAGATGAGGACAATAATCCGAATAATGTAAATAGTGTACGTACAATTCAAATTATAATTTATGATATTGTTTATGGATTGAGGAAGACAAAATTGAATTAAATTTATAATTAAAATTTTATGACAGAATATAGTTTTAAGGTATTTTATATTCATAGATGTGTGTGGTGGTGTAATTATATCAGCTTGGAATGAGAAATCGGAGAGCTGAGTTCGAAACAAGTGATTCAGATGTGGTGTAATTATATCAGCTTGGAATGAGAAATCGGAGAGCTGAGTTCGAATTCCAGTTGATGCAACAATGGGAAAGGTATGAATCCATCTCCTCTTCTTCCAGGTCTGAGTTAAAAAGTAGGACAGATTGGATTTTCCAGCGTTGGTTGGCAAACAGTCTTCTGCATTAATGGTAATCTACTGTAGGAAAATCTTCTGCCTAGTCAGTCATGTCTCACGTATGGTAATTAACTGATATATGGAAAATGTATTCAATATCCAGTGTGTAAATATAAAAATTGGGGACATTGATTTTAACACCACATGGCAACATTCTCTTTCATACTTGGATGCAATCTTCAGGCCATTTAAAATTTTATAAAGATGTTTAAACAGTATCAATTTTAAGTATTATATTAACTAGAAAATATATAAAAACCTACTTTTTGATCAATGAAAATGAAAATAATTTCACTTGATAATTTATAATGAATAAATTTACCCATTTAGTATTTTAAAAATTGAAAAGATAGTATATATATATATATATATATATATATATACACAATATACATTATTCCTTTCATAAGTAAAGTCTAGTAATAACAAGTGATTCAGATCTGGTTTACTTGAAACAGAATTAGTCTTTTTTTCTCAGGCAGGTTTGCTACTATCAGTCTATTTTTAGAAAGTTAGAAAAGGAAAATAATAAATAGCATTGTAGACTGGGCTCTCTAGCCTTGGTTGGTAACCAGTCTAAGAGAAAGAAAAATCTGAATTCCAAACCATGGAGAAAGCAATGGGAAACCACTGCCCTATATTAATAAATAACTTCTACAATTCTAAAAGTGACAAGTACTGCTCCCACATTTTAAATAAAGTACACTTATACCCTTGGGAAAGGTATTAATCTGTCTATTCCTTCCAGTTATGGGTTAAATAACAGGACAGATTGGGTTCTATAGCCTTGGTCGGCAACCAGTCTACCACAGAAAGTAATGGCAACCTACTGCGGGATAATCTTCTGCCCAGTCAGTCATGTCTCTTTCGAGACATGATCGCCCAAGCGTGTATCACGTATGGCACTTAACTGACTGACACTTATGATATGGTATTTACGATACCTAAAAAAATAAAATTAATATAGCTTTCTTTGGTTGAAAATAAATTCAAAAATTTAATGAATTTGTGAAAAGAATGGTTTAGTTTGGTTAGTGTTGTGTTAAATAAAGAATTTAATGTATCCAAGAGTTTTATAACTCTTTTGTGTTCATAGATGTTATTTTTAAACTTTGTCATGTTTCACCAACAGAAATTTTATCACATAATATATGTAATTTCAAAAGAATGGGATTTAAGTTGTTTTTTTTTTTACAAGTATATCAGGATACTAAAGACATCAAGGTGAGACATTTGATGTTATGACAGTTAAAAATGAGTAGTTTAACAAAATTTCAATTTCTATATTAATGCCAGAATGAGGAAAAAAAAATAAAAAAATACTGATTAAGTTCCTGATGAAAACAACACACTAAAAAAAGTTAATTTGTAAAAAAAAAAAAAAAAAAAAAAAAAAAAAAAATTTTAAATTTAAAAATATATTTTTTTAATTTATAAATAAAATGTTATGATAAAATATAGTTTTAAGGTATTTTATATTCATAGGGAAAAAGTACTCAATATCTGGATAGAGGGTGTGTAAATATAAGAATTAGGAACATTGATATTAAAATAATAAGTTTCAGTCTGAATTTCTGGGATGAGGAGTCTTCATTATTTACACAAATAATCCAATTATAAATAGTATGAATATATAAGTTATCTTCAACACCTTTATAGAATTCTTGATAAAAAATATTAATAATAATAATCAGTTTTATTTAAAATGAAAATTTCACTGACCTTTATTTTTTATTATTGTTTCTCAATATGATTTTAGCTTTATGTCTTTGTTATTCTATTTTCAATTTTTATTTCACTTCATGAGAATAAACTTCATAAATACTATAGATAATAATAAACACATTAAAATTAAATTGATATAACTTTTTATTGAATTGCTTGACATCATTAATGAGAAGGACATGTTTGATGAGCAAGGACACTGGCATTTGGTCGAAAATTGGTGCGGTTTAGTTATAAGCCAACACGATTTAATTATCAACTCCCTCCTAGCATTTATCAATGATCATTTTATTCTTATATTTATGGATAGAGATTCCTTTGCCACCTTCATTATTGTATCTCAATAAGTTTCATTTTGGTTCTACACTTTTGTTATATTCTTCTCAATTTCTATACTTGTCAAGTTTGTTCAAATAATAAACTTAATAAATAATACATGTAATAAACATAAAAAAAATAAATATACCTTTCAATTGAATTGGCTTACAACATTAATGGGAAAGGCATTCTTGATGGACAATGTCATTGATATTTGGTCAAAAATGGCTGAGGTTTAGTTATAAGTCAACATGACTTATTCATCGACCCTACCAGGCATTTATCAATAGTTATTTTATTATTCTTTAATTAAGGGTAACACATCACTCAATAAACCCTGGGCCTAACTAATAAAACAACAAATTTTAGGCAAAATTCGACTTTATTCATCAACATAGTCTCCTTCTAGTGTGATACATAGATTCCAATGATTCTTTAACAGTGCAATGCCTTTTTCGTAGAATAATTTCTCTTTGGCCTCAAAATATGCCTCTGTTTTTTATATCACTTCTTCATTGGAACAAAATATCTTTCTCTGGAGCATTCTTTTGAGATCTGCAAATAGCCATTAGTCGCTGGGTGAAAGATCTGTAGAATAGGGTGAATGCAGAAGCAATTCGAAGTTCATGTAGTTTTGCCATCATTGCAATTGACTTGTGACAATGCTGTTGTCTTGGTAAAAGATCACTTTCTTCTTCATTTGTGGATGTTTTTTGGCAATTTCTTCCTTCAAACACACCAATAATGCTATATAATATTTGCTATTGATGGTTCTTTTTTTTCTTAAGGTAATCAATGAAAAAAATACCTTGCATATCCCAAAATATGGGGGCCAAAAATTTGCTGCTGATGTTTGTGTCTTTGGTCACTTTGAACAGCTTTCACCTGCTGCTGTCCACTTAGCTGATTGCTGATTTGACTCCAGAGTGAAATGGTGGATCCATATTTCATCCATTGTCACATATTTATGAAAAAACTCTTTGTTGCATTAAAACAGTTACAAACAACGCTCTGAATCGCCAACATGTTGTTTTTGATTGTCTGTGAGCAAATGCAGCACCTACTTTGAACACAGCTTTTTCATTGACAAATGTTCATGAAAAATGGTGAATACACTGCCTTCTAAAATGTTCAACTCCTCTGCTATTTCATGCAACTTAAATTTACGAGTGGCCTAAACAAGTTTGTGGATATTTTTGTGTTTTCTGGAACAACTGCCGATTTTAGGCAACCATAGTGTTCAGCATCATTTGTGTCTGTACAACTTTGTTTAAAGTCAGCATACCAGCTTTTAACTGCTCTTTCCAACAGAGCAGAGTCCGAACAACACTTATCAAGCCATTGCTTTGCTTGAATAGTATTTTTCCCATCAGAAAGCAATGCTTTATTAACACACGAAATTCAGAATTTTTTCATTTTTCATTCAGATTTTTCATTCAGATTTTTTTTTAGATGTTTTTTCAGATTTTTTCATTGTTTTGAAAATTTGCTACAGTAGCTTCACTTAAATAACTGTAATTTGTTAACTAATAATCCAATTGGGCCCAAATCTTGTCCTGTGCCATTTGAAGGTTAGTACTTTATAAAAACCATATGGATTTTTTATTAGTGGCAACATCTATGTCAGGCTTGGGACTTATTGAGTGATGTGTTAGAAATTCCTTTGCCTCCTTTATTATTGTTTTATGCCTTTTCCATTTCTATTTCTTTTCTTATACTTGACAAGTTTGTTTGAATAATAATAATAAACTTCATAAATTATACAAGTAATAATAAATATTAAAAATAAATTAATATACCTTTTTTTTTATTTGGTTAGAAATTGGTGAAGTCTAGTCATCATAAGTAAACATGTTTTATTTATCAACCATGTGAATAGTCCTATTGAATCCCAAGGATTGATATCAACCACTTTGGGGATCCCAAGTTTAAATAATAATTTCTCACCCTTCTGTCAATTATAATGACAAAAAATATAAAGGTTTATTTGATGAAATGTGCAACTGCATTGAAAGAGCAATTTATATTTAATTATTATATTTGATGTTAGTTTAACCTGAGTAGCTTTGACAAATGTTTAGCTTTTTGATTGAAAGATTCTTCATTCTAAACAAAAAGAGAACATGTTAGTATGTATAGATAAATGTTTTATAAAGTTCACAATATATTAACATACAATTTGGAATAGAAACACGGGGATACAGACAAGCACCACTGATAAGAATTGAGCCAGGCAAAGGTGAGCCCTCAAGTCAGTTAAAAGAAGAGCTTAGGTAGGGGTGGATTCCACAGGATGGAGAGGAATGGATTTTAGCCATCCAAGCAAAAATAGAGAGAAACAAAAATAGATGAAGATGCAAAACTGGATGATCCAAACATTGAATACTGAAGAAGAAACATTTTTTAGAAAAAGTAAGTTTTAATAAAAAGAAATAAAGATAAAGAATTTAGCCATTAAATAAAATAAGGAATTTTTTTCTTTTTTTTTTTTTTAACAAGCAAAAAATAAATAAATAAATAAATAAAATAAAAGAATGATGTTTGTCATTTTGTTTTTTGTTGTTTTTTTAAATATTGGTGGTTTTTGCTTTGCATTCAAAGACTGGGACGATAAACTGAGCAAGTTCGAGTGTAGAAAGTGAAAAGTGGTAAAAGAAAATGGAGAATATAGTTTAAAAGAAAGAAATAAGAAAAGGGAGGCAAACAAGTAATTGATAGCTTTACTTATTCCGATCAGCATTTGTTGTTTTTCCAGGTGCTCGTCTAGTCCTGTATAGAGAGTCAAAATAGAGATGCCATGAATGGAAACATTAATGGATAATTTAAAAAAAAAAAAATAAAAGAGAGAGAGAGAGAGAGAGAGAACAAAAGACAGTAATAGTTGCAGTCACAATTTTAAACTTATATTTAATAGCTGTTTTGCTTTTAAATGTCTGCTTCTGACAGACATTTTTAACAAAGGTGGGTTTTTCAGATTAAATAAAAATAAAGAAAGTATCTGATTACTAATTTTATATTTATAGAATCTGTATATTCCCAAAACACATCATATTTAATGACATATAAGATCACAATATTCCTGTTTAACATTATAGCAGATATGGGCTTTTGAAAATAACTGAATAAAGAAAGGAGATTTCTTAAAAATGATAAATAAAAACTAACTTGGCTGTGACACCCTTTGTTTTTTTTTTTGTTTTTTTAATTTAAATTTTTTTTTTTCTATAGGAATAAATAAGTTTGGTTATTGCCCGTTTCACACTCCTCCCTAGTCTTTTGAACAGGAGTAGAGGTTAATTCCTTGTTTACTGTTTAGGACTGGGTTTCTGGTTCATTCTCCTAAATTCTTCTTCTTCAATTCTACTTCCAGTAGCTCTTCGCATCTTAGTAACATTATCACCTTGCCTGGGGTGAAATGATTTAAAAAAAAAAAAAAACTACTTAAATGGATGGCATGTGTAACTAGATTGGAAAAAAATTATATAAGAAAGATGTTGATTTTTCACACTACATTAAACAAAAGATTAGTACGGAAGTTTCCACCAGTCCTGGAAAGAGTGATAACAGTGAACTTGAGAAATTTACTTTTCAAAAAAAATGTTTTAAGAAAAAAATTTTACAAATCAATGTTGTTTGATCAATGAATCCTGAATGATTCTTGTAGATCGCACAGTTAAGTGCCATATGTGATACACGCTTGGGTGATCATGTCTTGAAAGAGACATGACTGAGTGAGCAGAAGATTATCCCACAGAAGGTTGCCATTACTTTCTGCAGGAGACTGGTTGCCGACCAAGGCTATAGAACACTATCTGTCCTGTTATTTAACCCATAACTGGAAGGAGAAGAGATGGATTAATACCTTTTCCAATGGTATTTGCATATAAGTGAATGCAAGAAATTCAATGGAATTTCAACTCAGCTCCCCGATTTCTTGTTCCAATCTGATATCCAATGCACCACAACACATATCCTGTAGGTAAACAGCTAATTTAACCATTACCAATACAATATTATATAGGTATATGGAATGGATGCATGATCAAGTGACTAGAGCATTAGAATTCTGACAATAAAACCCGAGTTCAATTCTCACCATGGTCAATTTGTCAAGGAGGTGACTTTTTAATATTATTGGCCTGGGGAGATGATTCCAGCAAGTGGTACCTTTGGAAAGTGTTTAAAACCCGAGCCTTGTGAGTGATACTGACTAAACAAAACTGTTAGAAAGCTGTTGATGTTTGTTCTAGCATGAAATTAAAAGTCATTGGGACCAAGGGATTAAATATACTGGCCTTGATCAACTACTGATTATGTGCTCTCTCCCAGAAAATTTGACTGAGCAGGCCTCTTCAACAGGGATTAGCAAGACAAATTCAGAAACAATCAATCAGCTATATTATTATGGATTTAAGCTAAGTACACGTAATTATAGGCTACAGTGTCTGGTTTATCTAAACACTTCAATTTTGCATATAAAAGCAAGATCATTTTCTAGCCATTTTTATAGAAAAAAGTGTGATTTTATATACCATTAAATATATTAATCTCCTGGATCCAAGAAGTTTCTTCAAAGCTATCAGCTCATCTTTTGTGTATAAATCTTGATCAATAATTGAGTTAGTTTTAATCTCCACTCAGTTCAGGAGTTGTGCAGCTTAAAAATTCTTTTTAGCATCATGCATTGAAAGATAAACAAAATATTAGGATACTTCAAAAGTATTTTCATTTTTTCCAGACCTTTACTCGAAAGCTTATTTCATGTACATATCTAATGACTATGACTACACTATATAAAATATATATACTCTAATCCTTTCTGTATAGATTGTTAGGTAGTATAAGATGCAGTTTATAAAAAGCAGATAAATTCCTGGGAAAAAATTTATATAAAATGCACTTGAGTTTAGAACAAAAAAATTACCAAAATCCTGTGTACAATGATTGAAATCTGCCAATTTAGACAATTAGTAATAAGCATGTTAGACATGTGTCAATAGGTTATGAGTAAACCACAAATAAACTCTACTATTTCAAATGACTCTTCAGGAAATAAATCCAATTTGATCAAATTTTGTCCATTTTGAGCCTTGGGAAAAATTGTTTTAAGTTCTAAGATAAAGTATAAGCTACAGCAGACTTTTGGACACAATTCTGTAAGAGAAAAGAAATGTGTTTATATATATATATATATATATATATATATATATAAGTATTGTTGGAATAATATTCCTTGTCAAAAGTAACACTATTTTTAAGAAAGTGCTCAATACAAAAGTAGAGCTAATATATTGTAATTTTGTTATTAGAATGGTTTATAAAAGCATAATATCACTACACAAAAATGTTCATGTTTCAGAACAAAACTGTTCCTCTTCAGGTGATATTTTAACATATTACCTGAAGAGGAACAGTTTTGTTCTGAAACATGAACATTTTTGTGTAGTGATATTATGCTTTTATAAACCATTCTAATAACAAAATTACAATATTTAGCTCTACTTTGCATCAAGTACTCTTTATAAAAGTAAATGCTTGAACAGTGGGTTTTTAATCCACGTGTTCTTTCACTTTTTTGTAATATATATATGTGTGTGTGTATGTGTGTGTGTGTGAGTATTTAAACATACATTATTGAATATAACACTTTGATATTTTTTTATTAAGCTGGTCCTTGATCTAAGCTTTTAGCTCACATGAGCCATCTTCAGAGTGGTTGTATGGACATTTAAACAAAGGTAATCACCATCAAAGATGATATTCTGTTATGCTGACATAGAAGATTGCTATGCGATGATAACGGTCATGGAATAGCAGATACAGGTCGTAAATTCGTGATGTGGTTCTATGACATCATACATTATAAGAGACTGAAATATTAACAACAGAACCATATGTCTAGATGCAAATTAATTTTGTTGAGTGTGGGTTGCTTTGTTTTAATGTAGATGGCCTCCAATGTCTGAAGGTACTTTTTACTATGTATATGTGTGAGTATTATTGTGTTACCAACTAATATCTGTCTAATATTATGTAAATGGCTATATTTTTCTAAGAAATTTTGTTTAATAATGTGTGTGCATGTGTGTAGGAAGTATAATAGTATCTGAAACAAAAGTGAATATAATGAGACATAGCTGAAAAACTATGAATGATACTTTTTTTGTCTGTTGGATTTCAAATCAGTCACCAACAGATACCAATGGCTGTAATATATATACATATATAATTCTTTTTACGAATAAATCTTTTTTAATTGTGTTCCAACCTTTGCCCTTGTCACTTATCATCTCCTGCATTCAGTTATCTTTTTATTAACATCAAAAGTATGCCAATGATTCCTTCTGAAGATGTGTTGGCCTGAAAGAATTCCTAAAGGTTAAATAAAAAAAAAAATTAAAATGGTGCTTAATTTTATGTTAGGTCTACTATCAGAACTTAGTATATGTACTGAATCTTTTAATTATTAAACAGCTAAAGTTGGAAGGAAAAAACAGCTAAAATGTGACTATAACTGAGGTGACAAGTTTAAATAAATAAATCAGTGTATAATAAGATAATTATTCATCTCATAAATTCTGAGTGACTTTCAAAAATTCTTTTTGATTTGTTTGTACAAATCATTAACGAATTCTTTGAAAAAATAATTTCTACAAATTCTAAAATTAGCAGTTATTGATCCCATATTTTAAATATTTTGTATGATACCTGCAAAAAAGAAATTAAAATAACTAATTGGGTAATTATCATTTTTAATAAATCCTTATCTAGAAGAGTAATTCATTTTTTTATTAATTTTTAAAAAGTTTAAGTTTTATTTCATAGCAAAGTGATATTTATAGTTAGTAAATTCCAACATCATTGTCTAACTTTTAATCAATCTTGGTTAATTCTATCATTTTTAATAACTTTAAATTAACCAGCCAAATTCACATCTTAGAGACATTTTACTTAGTGAAAATTAAAACATTAATTCAACAGACAATGTAATTTTATTTATAGGAACTGGATTTCTGACGATTATTTTAGTCGGTTTCTGCCGTTCGATACTGTGCATCTGAAAAAAATGGTGCAATTACTACAGTTGTCAGGGTTTCTTGACCTTTTGGCTAAGATCAAAATGTAATATCTGTCCTTATTAGCTTAATCTGATTCTTTCTCATCATTTGTGTCTTCCCTTCTTTATTTCTTTCATTTTCTCACTGAAGCCAAGTAGTGTCTTTTCCCCACTTTCTACATAAACAAAACAAAATAGTACATTATTTATGAGGTACTGGCAAGGCGTAAGGGTCGTGTAAACTAATGAGGAAGGGACAAGCAGAATTATAATAGAATTTTTGAATGGTTTTGTTCGATTATGAAAAATAAAATTTGAATTTTCCTTCAATTTTTTTTATCTCACCACATTGCAAAAAAATAAAAAAGTTTCATGTATAAAACTAAATTGGTTATTCCTTTCATAAGTAAAAACAACAAGTGATTCAGATGTGTATTTACTTGAAAAAGAATTAGTCTTTTTTCTCAGACAAGTCTGCTACTATCAGTCTATGTTTAGGAAATTAGAAAATTTAGAAAAGGTAAATAAAAATAACTAACATTGTAGATTGGGCTTTCTAGCCTTGGTTGGTAACCAGTCTGAGAGAAAGAAAACTGAATTCTAAACCCTGGCGAAAGCAACAGGAAACCACTGCTTTTCCCAAAAGTCATGGAAATTCCCAGATAATAAAGAAAAGGAATGTGTAAAGTGTTAAAAGTAAAGTGTTTAAAGTGTTCAGTAAAGTGTTTAAAGTGTTCAGTAAAGTGTTTAAAGTGTTCAGTAAAGTGTTTAAAGTGTTCAGTAAAGTGTTTAAAGTGTTCAGTAAAGTGTTTAAAGTGTTAAAACTGAAGGGACATGGTGATTAAAAAGAAAAAAAGAGAAACTAATACATGTCAAAGTTAAACATAACGAAATCAGAAGCTATTAAAAAAAAAAAAAATAACAAAGAAATGCCTAATATAAAATTTAGAAAATCTGTCTCTTAAATTCTTCAAAATATAAGCTCATAACTTTGGTACCTAGACTTTATAAATTTAAGCCTAATACTAGACTGGTGTTGAGATCTTTCGCTTGTGAAACTGTCTTCCAGCTCCATACTTTTCAGCCAACTTTGATCTGCAAAAATTTAAATGCAATGTCAATCACCATCTACTGTCTTTCTGATTGCTCTTTTCCCTTTCTACTCGCTATTAATGTTTCTGTTCCGAATTCTTCCACATTCTGTAACCCCTCATGTTTTAGTGACTTTACTGTATTGCATGGGGTGACACCAATTAAAAAAAAAAAAAAAAAAAAAAAATCGATTTATTTAAAGCCATAAAATATTATTAAATTGTGAGAATTTTTTGGAAGATAATAATGATTTGCTGATACAAATCATACTAATTAGCTGAGGAGAGAAGAGGTGGGTTCATACTTTACCTAAGGTAAGTAAATATAATGAACTAGCAGTATAGCCCGGTGTTGCTCGGGTGTAATGAAAGCTTTAAAACTAATCCATGATCCTGGAGCTCAGACTCTTTGGACATTGGCACGAAAGACTAAAAAGCAATAGTTGTTTCCAGTTAAAGCGAAACCGTAGACTGAAAGAAAAATGAATGGATGTAAGTCAAATTTTGATTTCCTGGTATCGATATCAAATAAGTTTTTTTTGTTGTAAACTTAATTTTGAAGGCTAAATAAGTCCTCTGAGTAAATGGTATCATGGCTGAGACTAAGAACTACAATTATACCTACTTAGAGCCAAACTCAAAGCAAAAACTAAAATAAAAGGGCTGAAAAAAATACAGACACACAGGCAGATAAACAGACACACACACAAACATCTTGCCTTATATATATATATAATCGATTTTCTGAACTATTGTAAGAAGTGCAATCTTGAAACTTTTGAATATCGTTTCTTATGTCTTTGTCTATGAGTGTATCAAATTTGATTACAATCAGACCACTCCTTCAATAACCTGATTTTTTCGATTATCAATATTTATCGGGGGATACCTTGACACAAAACCTAGCTAAGAACACTCGCAAACGCTTATAGTACAACTGTGTAAATTTTCAAGAAAATCAGTTTAGCCGTTTCGGAGTCTATAGGTAATGGAGACACACACACACAAAGATCCATTTATAAATAAGTTTAGATGCAGCTGGAATTGGAAGACAGTTTCCCAATTTCAAATTCTGAGCCATTATACCACCCACAAATTCAAGCTCACACTGAAACTGGACATTGAGGTTTTGGCAGAACCTGCCCAATATGGCAGCAATGCTCCTATTGTTGGTCTGATCTGAGCATTGTCATGACAGAGCATGGCAGCAGGAGTTACATATTTTCTGGAGAGATACAGGGAACTGACTATCCTTCAAGGATCTTTTGCAAATGTACAGGGTGCGATAGATAAATTGTCGTCTAAAATGAAAACAACACTGACATTTTATTTTTCCACACATATTTACCAAAATTACACAAAAATATCCTGAAATACTAAAGAGTAAATTTATTCAATAAAATCATCACTGGTTTCAACCATGGTCTCCAAATGACTTCGGGCTTATGCCCATATCACGTTGAATACACCGGTTCTCGCTTGATCACCGAAGTTAAGCAACATTGAGCCTGGTCAGTACTTAAGATGGGTGACCACTTGGGAATACCAAATGCTGTAAGCATTTAGTGACGGATGTGCATTGTGGTGCAGTGGATATCGGTGAGCTGAGTTCGAATTCCAGTTGAATACACTGCATTCACTTAAGCACTGGTACCCTTGGGAAAGGGTATCCGTCCCCTACCTCCAGTTATGGGTTAAATAACAGGGTAGGACTTGGGGACCCTACCCTTAAAAACAAATCCCAATGAATCTTGATACTCGAAAAGAAAAAGTATTACTAGACACAAAAACTTATATAAAACAACAATTGTTAAAAGAAAAATGTATTACCAGCCATAAATAAATAAAATTTAGTTGGTAATAAATGACCCGCCGAGGTTGATATGCCATAAAAACAAAACAACCAACCAACCAAATGATTTCAGCATCTCCTGCATCGCTTTTGGACAGTCTCCTTGTTTAAGTTAGTAAATGCTGTCATAATCCTTGCCTTCAGTTCATCTTTGACATTACAAAATGTTTTGTTGGTCTCTCGCTTAACTTCATTCCACACATAATAACCGGGGGTGGGGGGTGGGGGTGGGGGGGGTGGGGGGGAGTAGTTAGGTGGCCAAATGTAGTGGGTAATGTGGTCGTAGAAATTGCATGACAGCCATGACTGGGTTCTCCTGCTTTTGTAGCATGGTGCAGTCCTGTTGCCAAACATAGGATCTTCCAGCAGCTACTCTATTGACCCAGAGCAGCACTACCTTCTCAAGGCACTTGATGTAGGCAACCGGATTGAGTCAGAAGATGAATGGAGGCATAACATTTCCATCACCAGTGTTCACTTTAAACACCTTTTTAATCACCTTTAGACTTACTCTTCTTCTTCTTCTATGTGCCCTGTCCCTTCAGGACGTAGGCGATCATGGCTCTCCACATCTCCTTATCCCTTGTGGCTCTTAGTATGTTTGCTCCTGTTGCTCCTGGCAACCCCCGTTCCGTCATCCACCTGATCAGACCCTGCAAATATGTTATCCGCTGCCTTCCTCTGTCTCTCCTTCCTTCTATCTGTCCAGTCAGTATCAGGTTCTCCAGGCTCTCCTTCCTCATTGCATGTCCCAGGAACTTCAGTTGTCTCTTCCTGATGCTCAGCATCAATTTCCTTTTTGTTGCCATTCTTTCTAACACCTCGTCGTTGCTTGTATGCTCAGTCCACGATATCCGTTACATCCTTCTGTAGAACCACATTTCGGCCGCTTCCAGTTTTGTCCTCATTTTCGATGATATTGTCCAGCATTCACAGCCGTATTGAAGAACTCTACTCTTTCTAAATCCTATACACTGCCCTCAGATTGACACCCAAACACTCTGCAGTGCATCATACCGTTTTCAAATTTCTGCCAGAGTGAATTGTGTCATGATGCACTTTTACTCACAGGCGGTGCCTAATTGACCCTACCATACTGAAAACAAACAATGCGCATGCATGAAATTAAAAATATAAAAGGGCAACAATTTACACATTGCACCCTGGATATATTATTTCAAGTATTATTATAATGGACATTTTATTTCTATAGAAAATAAATTTTGTTATTTGAGAGTGTGTGTGTGTGTGTATATATATATATATATATATATATATATATATATATTTGTCTAAGTATATTCTTTTGGGGATATAAAGTGAGCCAAAACTGTCAAAATGTTTTATATATTCAAGTGTTTTCGGCGATTCTATTAGCTATTATCAAGGATGTTTGTTTTTATTTTTAACTCAAGATGTAAGTTTTTATATATGTGTATAGTGATGTTAATGTGTTTTTAATTTTCCAAACATGGTCAGCACATTGTGGCTGTGTTTATAGTTGATGATTTTGAGTGTTAGCCTTTTCAGTTTCATAATTAATACTTTCATTATTTTAACCTATTTTTACATGTGAATGAGGCTATTGTAGCTTTATTTTCTATGGGTACATTGTGGACAGAGTTTTATAGGTTTCTGTATGTAATTAAATGAGTTCTAATTAAGTTATGGTCAGAGAGATGTAACATGAGTCTTCTTGATAGGTGTGTAGTGGTATGTTCAATATAATTATTCATGAATTTGGTTTGATCAGAAACACAGTTCCTTAAGAGTCATGTAAATTCAGAAATTTTTAGACATTTTTACAAGCAGAAGAAAAATTGAAGAAAAAGCTGTTATATTATTGAGTGTTTTATATATATATATATATATATATATGATAGTTTTGTTTTTGTGTTTATTTGAACTTGTTATTTGTGTAATAAAGTAGATATTTGTTAGCATGTCTACATTCTCCCATTATTTCATTTCTTTTGTTTAATATTTACTTTTATTTTTAATACTCATTGTTGCTACTTTCTCTTCTAAACATAATTTACAAATTTATATATATATGTGCATGTGTGTGTGAAATTATGGTTGAAAATTTAAAAAATATTCACAGAGAAAACAAGATATAGAAGAAGAAAGACTATACAGGATAGAACAAACTTAATATCAAGGCTTTAGCAAAAATATGATGATTTTCATTTTTCTTCATTTTAATTTAATTTCTGATTTATCACAGATTAAAATAAATAAAAAAATAAAGTAGAATTGAAACTAATGAATCAGTAAGTTTGTTTATCAGGTATAAACAAGAATAGCTTTCTTTCATTCATTTCATTGACTGATAATTAAACAAGATCCTTTTACTTATAAGACATGTGGTAGAGTGTCTCCTTCCTTTCCTGCATGTCTCAGAAATAAAAGGAATGAATTTCTGTAGATCAGCCTCACCAAGTAGTTTGGAACAAATCATTCATTCCATGGCAGAAATTGCATTTTGGTAATAAGTGTTAACTCATAGTAAGGTTGAAATGTTGTCTGCTATGTTCTCATTTTGACATTTTAATTTTATTCATACGGCTATTTATTTTTATTTTGTGTGGCTGTAGTACTGTTACTTTTCTTAATGAATGAATTGATATGTTCATTAAATATGAAAAAAAGAACCTGGAAAATTTGGTTACAAATGACAAAATTAATGAACATGATGATGATGGCGATTGACATTCATATGCATCCTGGAGCACCAAGTGTCTTGAAGAGGATTCCAGAATTGTACAATTAATTGCACCCATTCACAGTCAGGTTAGCCAAATGCAGACAACAATTCTACTCCTGCAGCTTCCTCTCTCGCACTTCCCGCCTGTGGAACTCGCTCCCGTATTCTTGCATTCCTGACGGCTACAACCTCCAGAAATTTAAATGCAAAGTCAATACTCATCTACTAACCACTGGACTCTAGCTCTCTCCCCTCCCCTGTATAACCTTCCCTTTCTCTCCACCTATGTATCTGTCATCGCACCTGCTTTCTCAACTTTCTGTTGTTCCTTTCTAACTAGTTTGTACTCCTCACTCTTTTCTAATTAATCTTTTTACATTTATGTAACCCCCTGCACATCAGTGGCGTTTCCGCCTTGCTTGGGGTGAAATGATTAAAAAAAAAAAAAAAAATTATTCTAATTGTTTTTATAGAGCACGCTTGGGTTTTAAAAACAGAATGGCACTTGATAACTGTTGATCAACCAACAGGATGTAAGTGTAAGACACTAGAGTGCCTCAGTGATATCTATACTCTTTCTTTTCTTCTTTCTTTCTTTTTTTATTTATTAATACTTACATACTCTTTCTTTTCTTTCTTTCTTTTTTTATTTATTAATACTTACATACTCTTTTTCTTTCTTTCTTTCTTTTTTTATTTATTAATACTTACATACTCTTTTTCTTTCTTTCTTTCTTTTTTTATTTATTAATACTTACATACTCTTTCTTTTCTTTCTTTCTTTTTTTATTTATTAATACTTACATACTCTTTCTTTTCTTTCTTTCTTTTTTTATTTATTAATACTTACCTACTCTTTTTTCTTTCATAATAACTGCTCTTTCTTTCTTAATATAACTTTACCTTTTTTTCTTAGTATCACATTTGTTCCTTCCTTTTTAATATACTCACCATTCTGATCTTCCCCAAACACTCATTCTTTTTTTCTAAACATCTTCCCACTCTTTCTTTATCTCTTTCTCAATATCTCTCCACTCTTTATCTTTTGATCTCTTTTTAATATCTCCCAACTCTTTCTTTCTCATTATCTCTCCACTCTTTCTTCCTTAACATTCCCAAAGTCCTTTTCAATATCTCCCCAACTCTTTTTTTTATTTAGAACTTATTTATTTTCATTCATTTTGTTTATAAATTTTATCTGTAACTTAACGTATTTAATAAGAATGTCAGTCAGTTAAGTGCCATACGTGATACACGTGTGGATGATCATGTTGCGAAAGAGACATGACTGACTGCTCAGAAAATCATACCCCTAAACCAATGAGCCAGCTATTAATGTAATCACCACATATTCTGATGGCAATTACTGAAATATATACTTGGGTAATAGTGATTTCTCAGAGTCAACACATCTGCAATTTCTAATTAGTAAAAAAAAAATATTTGAAAATCTTTTTTTAGCCAACTGACCAGCCACAACTAAACTAATTCTCTGAATAACACTTAATTTTCATTGTCTATATTTCTTACCAAATCCTTCAGGTTTCAGTAATTATTTGCATCTCAATCCTTAAATGTTCAAATGATGTTGTCATCTACAACATTTAATACATACCTTGCCACACAACAGTTTGGTTTCAGTAACATTGACGATTCAGCCGACTTTAACTTTCATGCCCACAAAAAAAAAAATAATCCAATGTCAAATGGATGGTTTATCTCTTGACATGTTATTATCTTGTCCCTCATGAAATTTAATTACAATATTCTAAAAATATGTGAACCAAATACTATGCAATATTTATTATTTACCAAGAAACAAATCTGAAAAGAAATTTTTTCACTAAATTTTTTTTTACAAAATTATCGAAAGATATAAACCAGCTACAATACAATATTTATTATTTACCCTTTTTATAAATAACTATGAAAGCAAGTTTTTATTCAGACTTTCGCAAAAAAGATCCTCTGTCAAATGGATGGTTTTTCTCTTGACACTTATTATTTTGTACTACCTTCAGTCCCTCATGAAATTTAATTACAATATTCTAAAAAATATGTGAATCAAATACTATGCAAGATTTATTATTTACTATTTTATCAAGAAACAAATTTGAAAATTTTTTTATAAAATTATAAAAAGATATAAACCAACTACAATACAATATTTATTATGAAAATAAGTTTTTATTCATAGTTTCATAAAAATATCAATCAAATGCTGCATGAAAAAAAAATCCCAGAAAATGCATTTCTCAAAAATTTATAATTACAGTTTATTCAACAATATCTGTTTATTTGAATTTTTCATGTTTGACAGGAATTTTTTATAAAATTTATAAATAAAAACATATTTTCATATTTATTTCTTTATAAATTGATAAATGATAAATATTGAATTGTATTAGTTAGTTTCTAACATATTGTAAATATAAAATTATTCTTATAAACAATAATCTAATAAATAAATAGTGTTTAATATTTTTGTTGTAAATTTTCAAAGAGAAAAGAAAATGTATAAATTTACTTTTGTATGTTTGGGTTTTATTACAATTCTCATCATCACTTTTTAAAACAAGAAACATTGCCAAGGGAGTGAAGGCAGTCAAAATAATAGTGGTGTCTAGAGAAAATCCATCCTTTTGACACACTGGTTTATTGTGGGTCCGAGATTGCCAAAGTTTCTTCATTTCTTTTTGCAACACAAAGAAAGGCATTTTAGCTAAACTATGCTATTGATCAACATGCTGTTTCTACTGATAAGACAATTTGTAAAAACAGAAAACAACAGAACTAGAAAGAAAAAACAAATAAAAGTAATAAAGCAAAGAATTTCAGATATTGTAACCATTTCAAATAAAAGGCTAATATGTTTAACCTGTTGGCAGTTCATTTTGAAAATTTCTCTTAAAATCAGTAAAAAATGTTCAAGTCTTACCCATCTTCTTCGGCCAGAACTTCATCATAGATGCAGAGATGATTGCGTATATAGACAGTACTTGATAGTACAACCAACAATAGCTTAGCTGCGGCCTTTTTAGGTATGTCCTGACTTATCTGAAACAATAAAGTAAGAAAGTGTTATCAATTGCTTTCGTGATCCAATTTTTTTTTAACAATATGTATTAATCAGTAGTTTTTACCATTTTTGACTCTGACATCATGTTAATAAAAAAATTCTAATTATTGGAGTCTTATAAAAAGTTTTACTTTTAAAAAAATGCTATTTCATATAATTATTTATATTTCTATAAATATTTTCAAGGCAATTGCCCTGGTCTGTTGATCATGCTCTATAGCTTGAGATTATTGACAAAAATAAAAAAAGGACTGTAATGTGTCTTGATTTCAATCACTTTCCCACTGCTGTAACACAGCTTCCTTGTGCCTTTTCTACAAATCTTTTTGTGGTAATTGTTCTAAGCTTTCCTCTTTGGTACTTTAACTTGATGAGTTTAAGCATAGTACTAGATTGGCAGTTATTTACTTTTGAAATTGCTAAACATAACCCTAAGTTCCATTCTAATATTTTCTTCGCTCACATTTCTTGCCTGTGGAACATCTATTTCAATAGTAAAATAATGAGACCTATTTCCTAATCTAGTATCATACTTAAATTCATGCAGGCAAAGTACCAAGAAGGAGAATTTATTAGAACAACTGCCATGAAATTATTTACAGAAAAGAGTGGGAAGCCATGTCACTGTGGCAAGAAAGTGACTTTATCTTCCATTTATGGCCTGCTAATGGTGTGTTCCCCCCACCCATTAATCGGATGTGTGTTGTAGTGCAGTGGATATCAGCTCGGAACGAGAAATTGGGGAGCCAAGTTCAAATTCCAGTTGAATTCGTTGCCTTAACTTACGTGCAAATACCTTTGGGAAAGGTATTAATCCATCTATTCCCTCCAGTTATGGGTCAAATAATAGGACAGATTGGGTTCCATAGCCTTGGCTGGCAACCAATCTACTACAGAAAGCAATGGCAACCTACTGCAGGATAATCTTCTGTTCAGTCAGTCATGTCTCTTTCGAGATATGATCGCCCAAGCGTCTATCACGTATGGCACTTAACTGACTGACTGAATGGTGCGTTCACAATTACTTGGAGCACCCTGTATAAAAAGGCAGTGCTGTCAAGACTTCTCAGACTTTTCTTTTTCTATTTTTAGACTTATTAATACCAGTTCCATTGAGGGTTTTATATAGAATAATTCCTGTTTAAACCCACTTTTTTGTGAGAGCATTATTATAAGGGATTTTACTATCATTAAATATTTTGATATTGGAGGATAATTTATTTATCCTAGTTTTAGAGGTAATGAGAATTTGTTTTATTACTTGGTGGGGGTGATTAGAATTAACATTAATGCGTATTAGAGATTCACTATTTTTATGATAGAGCTTAAAAGTGTTATTAGAAAAAATAAAAATAATTAAATTTAGTCGTAATAAGCAGTTTTTAAACCAACAGAATGAAGTGATTTTTAAATATCACAGAAATAAGTTTAAATTACCTGTTTTGTAGGATTAGAATTTTTTTTTTTTTTACCTGTAATTTTCTAGCAAATTCTATTGTGAATTTGATACTTTATTTTTTTTTTAATTATTATAATTATTATTGTTATTTTTATCTATATAGTTTTCATTATTTATATTTAAAACTTTTTTGTGATAGTTAACCAACTTGTGACTGCAATTTATATTTTTACTGCATTGGTTCCTTTGTTTTTTGTCTGTATTTCTTTTTTAATTTTCTCTTTTTGTCTTGTATTTTTTTAAAAATTGTCTTTATAATCATTTTGTGGTTTAATCATTTTGTTATTTATGAATCTCTTCTTATTTTTGTATATTTTTTTTTCTTGTGAATCTTTAATTATTATTTTTAAATTTTAAATTTTTTTTAATTTTTAAAAACTTTTTGTGATTGCTAATAGCTTGTATAATTATAGTCCCTTTTCTTAATTTCTTTTTATAATTTTTATTTGTTTCTCTTTTTTAGTCTGGTTATTTATATTTTCAGCTTTAATTTTGTATTATTATTGTGTGCATATATACCTTTCATAAGTTTATGTCTGTGTGTGCTTATTTTGTGTATGTTTATATTTATTCTCTTGTTTGTGTTTGTATATATTTTTTCCTTTAAGATATTGTGTGTGTATGAGTGATTTGGTGTATGTGTCCATAATTTTATGACACTTCCTGTATTGTTTTTGCACTGTATACACCTCAAACCTTCCCTAACCTTATTTCCTCTCTGTGAAAAAATTTTTTGAATATTCTGAGTTAAATATAACATTTGATTTTTTTGGTTTGACAAATCAGTGTGTAATTTTTACAACTGCCAAAAGAAATTGTACATTTATAACCGTTTAATTATGTGTTGAGTTTTCTTCTCAATATTTCATTTTATACATAAGATTTGTTCATAAAGTATTTGGCTTTTTAATATTAAACAAAAATTCATCCCAGATTCACTTTCCAAAAAAGCCTGAAAAATTCTTTAATCTTATCCACAGCAGTCCAGTGGTAATTTTAGTTTTGGGGAAATGTCAGAGGTCAAAGGAAGCCAAATCTGAACTTTAGGGTGATGTGATGTTTTTTGAAAAAAATCCAGCATGAGACATCATTATAAATGTAACAATACACTGCTGACTGCGTAACCTTGTAAGATAGCATCTTTTTATGTATACTACCGGCCATAATTATTAGGCCATCTCAGTGTTTCAGAAAAATGATGTATTTCATACTATTTTTTAGTATTTATTGCCAAGTGAGTAATTGTAAATGAAATTAGAATGGCTCTTTTGTTAATACTGCACAATAACATGTATATCAAATGAATTTATATACATTTAATAATTACCTATATTGCAGTTTCATCAATGAAAAAATGAAGAAAATTTAAAGTGATTCGGACGAATTCATCTTTGTTTCCTTGCCTTGTAAAATTTTGCAAAGTAATAACAAAAGAGCCATTCTATTTTCAGTTAGAATTATCTACTTGGTAATAAATACTAAAAATAGTATTAAATACATTATTTTTTTTTTTAAAACTGGGGTAGCCTAATAATTATGGCCAGTAGTGTATATGCAGTAAGAGCTTATCTGATTAGTTGGCAAGTTACATCAAAGCTATACAATAAGTTTTGGAAATATTCAAAATGACTGGATATGTTCTAAACTGACATCAGATGCATAAAATGTGACCTATACGATTCAGCCCCAAAAATGATATCTATGAAATTGTGTCTCTCTTATGATCTTCCATAAACGATTTAAGAAAAGGTAAGGATTTACATACTGAAAGGTAGTGTCCATGAATGTTACTAAATAACTGATTAGCTGAATGGACAAAGGCAGTTTTCACAGGGTGTAGAATGCCATCATTACCAGCCTTTGCAAAGGGCAGCAACATGTCCAAATCTTCCATCACTTCATGGACACACTAGAGATTTAAAAAAAGAAAAAAAATATGTCATACCTTTGGCATACAATCTTGATTCAAGGGAAAACAATAGAACAAAACACAAAAGTGGGGAAAATATAATTATAAACATGTCACTATATTTAAAATAAGACGATAAATGAGAAATTACCAATACCAGTTTACTCAGTATTTACGTTATTTGGATTATTGTTCTCATCTTTGTACAACGTTTCGACTGTTGTACACTCCGACCTTCTTCAGGTGCTAGGAATTTCAAACTGAACCCTTTATTACAATCACTGGGGTATATCATCCTCATTCCTTGCATAACAAGTAATTTGCAGGATTACAGGAAGATAACTCATGACTTCCAATCAAGGCTTTACGCAAAGAATGAGTATATCCAGTAATTGTAATAAAGGGTTTGGTTTAAAATTCCTAGCACCTGAAGAAGGCCAGAGCATACAATAGCCGAAATGTCATACAAATGGCAACAAAGATGAGGACAATAGTCCAAATAAGGTAAATACTTTAAATACTACCAAGTCCCAAGTAGGCATCTACGCAGATGACACGACAATATACACCCGCTCCAGTAAGAAACCTGGCATGGCGGACAGATACAATCTCGCTGCTGACCTTGAACGGAATCTACACTCTGTGGTGAATTGGGGCAAGAAGTGGCTTGTCAACTTCAATGCGTCCAAGACCAAGCTGTTGTCTGTCAACCATCACAGGCAACCTCTCCTGCCTCCCATAAGCATGGACCAAGCGATTCTCCCTGAGTGCAATACACTGCGCCTCCTAAGCCTTACCCTCTCTTCTGATCTCAAATGGAACCGCTACATCAAATCCATAGCTAAATCCACTGCTAAAAAGGTTGGGTCACTGTGTCGATCCAGGACGTTCTTTCCGCCTGAATCCATCCTGAATATATACAAGTCTACCATTTGACCCTGCATGGAGTACTGCTGCCATTTATGGTCAGGCGCCCCTGCCGCTCATCTCAGTGTTCTCGACAGGCTCCAAAGGAGAGTTAGTAACGTGATAGGTGCTGACGTGGCGGCTCGACTACAGCCACTTCCCCACCGATGAGATGTGGCCTCCCTTTGTCTGTTCTATAAGAACTTAAGTCACCGGTGCCTCCTCAACAGGTGTTTACTCGTGCAACCAGAATGGCAACTGGGTCCCACCCATTCACAGTTAGGTTAGCCAAATGCAGACGACAATTCTGCAGCTTCTTCTCTCGCACTTCCCGCCTGTGGAACTCGCTCCCATATTCTTGCTTTCCTGATGGCTACAACCTCCAGAAATTTAAATGCAATGTCAATACTCATCTACTAACCACTTGACTCTAGCCCTTCCCCCACCCCATATATCCTTCCCTTTCTCTCCCCCCTTGCAACTGTCATCACACCTGCATTTTCATCTTTCTATTGCTTCTTCCTAATTGGTTTGTAATCCTCTTCTCCCTCCTCTAATTAATTTTCTTTCAGTTATGTAGCCCCCCGCACATCAGTGGCGTTACCTCCTTGCCCGGGGTGAAATGATTAAAAAAAAAAAAAATCTCAGAAATATAGACAGTTTACTTAGGTACAATTTTTTTATATCAGCTCATTGAACATCATCATAAATAAAGCAATATTATAAATTAGTCTAAATCTATTTACATATAAATCCTAATCCTCTTGGTGCTCAGACTTTCTTTGACATCAGGGTATTGAGTGTTAATGGCAATGGTAATATTAGCTCTTTCCTTATAAGGAAACATTTGGCATTCATTTAACAAGCAGCCAGTGCTGCACTCAGTTGAAATTTCTAAAATTGTTCTTTTAAAACAATTTGTCAGGAAAATATGTTTCTCAAGTCCAGTAGCTGTTATTACTCTTTACAGTACTGACAGAGGTTTAATTTGTAACCATGTACTGAATGTCAACAACTTGATTATGTCATTATTTTCTCTTTCAGTAACATGTGCTATTCATTGCTGTTCCTGACAATCCTCAGTTTTTTTTTTTGTTTTTTTTTAATCATTTCACCCCGAGCAAGGCAGAAACGCCACTGATGTGCAGGGGGTTACATAAATGTAAAAAGATTAATTAGAAAAGAGTGAGGAGTACAAACTAGTTAGAAAGGAACAATAGAAAGCTGAGATAGCAGGTGCGATGACAGATACATAGGTGGAGAGAAAGGGAAGGTTATACAGGGGTGGGGAGAGAGCTAGAGTCCAGTGGTTAGTAGATGAGTATTGACTTTGCATTTAAATTAAAGTGGTTTCTGTTATTTAATACAGTTTTTGGGGGATTCTGTAGTGCCAGTCCACAAGGTTTGAAGAACTGTGGTTTTTGCCAAGTCCCATAGTCTTCACTTGTTCAAAGTCTTTTTTTACTATTGATCTTAGAAAGTGTTTGTATACAACTGACAGTTTACTTATTTCTAAATAGGTTTGATACACGACATTTATATGAAAGTCTCAATCTAACTAGGCGAAGAACATGACTCAAGTTTTTAGGTTAATGATTTGGTCATGTAGTAATTTGTGGTATTGAGTGAAGCTACTCTAGTACAGCCTATTCTATGTTCAATTTCCTTTTAACCAAATTTCTTATAACCAGCCTTTGAGATTTCACTCGCCCGATCAACTCAATCATTAAAACTTATTTGGGCAATTGCTTTACTCACCCTCGGTCAATTAAAAATCTCACAATGAAGCGTCTGCATTCAAATATAGAAAAAAGAAATCTGATTCCTTTTACAACCCAAAAGTATGCCACTGAAGATTCATGAGTTACTTAAAATGACCTACAATGGCCTTTTATTGTCCCACTCAGTGTAAACATTCGTTTAATTAACGCTTCCAGAGTGGAGCCAAAATGTCTCTGTCGCCTGGATTAAAGATGCTCACAAATTTTTAGAAACTCATTTGGAAAAATATTATCCTTGACTGAACATCTATATTTTCTCTCCGCTTATGAAAAGTAAAAACGAACATTTAAAAGAAAGAAAAAAAACGCATACTTCTTTTGACCATGCACCGAAAAACAAATTATACAAGTAAGTAATTTTTTTATAGAAAATCGTTGAGAAAATCAGATTTGTTATTTTTTATCATCTATGAGATGGAGGTTGTAGTCAAACAGAAGAAAGAAACTATGAATTTAGGTACCTCCACTCAATTGCCAAAACAAAAACAGCATAGCATGATGTTAAGTTTTATCATCAAAATGTTTATGCTATTATTAAGAGGAAAGATCAAATTTTATTGTTATTATTTTTAAAAGTTTTTAAATCCTTTCTAACACGCTTGAAATTTTAATTAAAATTTCATTTTTTATTTTTCGTCAGCGATTCACGCTATGTTTACATAAAGGTGGCTATTAAGAAAATGAAGTTGGTTGAGTAAAATGATTTGGGTGCGAGTAAATTTTCCTTCACTCTCAACCACTGATCAAGTGATTTCTTTTTCAAATCTCAAAGGCTTGTTATAACTGATCTATACACAAAGGCAAGGCTTCATCATTTCACAGTTCAAACTACAACTAGTGCAGTCTATTCTATGCCTAATTTCTTTATCTTCTATACTAAACTTGTCGTAACTGATATATACATGAAGGCAAGGCTTCATCATTTCACAGTTCAAACTACCTGTAGTGCACCCTATTTCATGTTCAATTTCCTTTTCTCCTATACTAAATTTGTTAGAACTGATCCATGCACTAAGGTATTTGAAGTGTTTAGTACTTACTAATTCCACATTATAAATATTTACGTTGGACTTAGAATAGTTGCTATCACTGCTTTCATTCCAATTCCAGCTCATAGATTCTATTTTGGAAAGATTCATCACGAGTCTTACGTCTTGAAACACTTGATAGAAAATGTTCATTTTTGTTCAAGTTCATTGTTATTCCAACTATGCATACCTATGTCTTCAGCATAGCTTCCTCCCACCTTATTATCAGGGCAGTGACATTGGGGATGGCGAAAGCAGGATCTTTTCCTATTAGTTGAATCATTTGGTATGTTATATTGAATGCTTAAATGATCAATGCCCATCTCTTCACAGCCGTTCTAGTAAGTGCACAAGGCAGAGTCTCAGAAAAGAAAATTTAAAAGCATTTATTAAGAAAAAATAATTCTATTACTCAGCAAATACAGTGTTTATGTAGTGTGTAGGAACCACTCTTTCTGGCTATTTCAATGTGATGGCTCTGATCACAAGTGACACCACATTGTGTCTGCTCATAATAATTTCAAACACATCCTTTATAAGGTTAAGTCAATGTGCACTGATCTCACACAAGTTTGCTTCTCATAACAAGTTCTGCCAATAAGTAAAATTGCTTTTCTCATAAATTCTCTTCCAGTTCTTGATTCATCAGTAGTACCTTTGCCTGATTTTCCACTTAGAACTGAGTTGCTACTATGTGATACTAGCAGTATAACCCGGCGTTGCCCGGGTGTAATAAAAGCTTTAAAACTAATCCATGGTCCTGGAGCCCAGACTCTTTGGACGTTGGCACAAAATACTAAAAAGCAATAGTTGTTTCGAGTTAAAGTGAAACCGTAAACTGAAAGGAAAATGAATGGATGTAAGTCAAATTTTGATTTCCTGGTATCGATATCAAATAAGTTTTTTTCCTCGTAAACTGAATTTTGAAGGCTAAATAAGTACTCTGAATAAATGGTATCATGGTTGAGACTAAGAACTGCAATTATACCTACTTAGAGCCAAACCAGAAGCAAAAACTAAAATGAAAGGGCTGAAAAAAATACAGACATACAGGCAGATAATCAGACACACAGACAAATATCTTGCCTTTTATATATATATATATATATTATCAATTTTCTGCACTATTGTAAGAACTGCAACCTTGAAACTTCTGAATATCGTTTCTTATGAGAGTATCAAATTTGATTAAAATTGGACCACTCCTTCTATAACCTGACTTTTTTGATTATCGATTTTTGATATTTATCGGGGGTACCTCGACACAAAACCTAGCTAAGAACACTCACAGACGCTTATAGTACAATTGCGTAAATTTTCAAGAAAATCGGTTCAGCCGTTTTGAAGTCTATAGATAATGGACACACACAGACACACAAAGTTCCATTTATAAATAAGTTTAGATGTATGTAACTCTGTCCCTGGTTTCTACTATCATCTCAATCCTGGGTCTGACAATAAACTACATCTGGCAGTAAGACCTCTGATCAGGAGATTGGAGGTTTTGAGGAACATAGAACTGCCTATTAATTGCTGTTGCTCCCTGACAGGGTGTAGCACCTATCAGGGTCCCAGTTATGGATAAATAATGAAACCCAAACAAAAACAAAACACTTTGAAAGCAAAAGAATACATTTTTATATTGTAAAATGACCAACAATACAATTTTATAGAATTACCAACAATACATTTTGCATTAATGTGTGTTCCTTGGACCTATGCTGTTCCAAATGTTCATCATTGAAACTTCTCAATATTATCTGCCCACAATTTGGCATCTATACTGATGATAACTATTCATTCCAGTTTTAATTTCAATAAAATCCAATTGGCAGCTGCTTATGAAAATTACTTTCAATCTGTTTTTAACTGGGGCAAGAAATGGCTTGTCGATTTTAATGCCCCTAAAATTAAACTGCTCTCTTTTAATTGTCTTAGAAAACCATTTTTGCCTTCAATCAGCATATGGCTGATGTTAACCTCCAAGAAAGTGATTCATAGCACCTTCTTGAGTTTTTGTTTTCCACTAACATGAAGTGGAACAAGTATATTAAATCAATTGCTAAGTCTGCTGTCTGGAATGTCAGTACACTATATCGTAATGTTTTGGTGCTTCATGAGTTAAGAGATAAAAAAAAAACTGCATTTCTATCTGCAATTCTCTGCTCAAATGCAACAAAACCTCTATATTTCAGAAAAGAACAATAAATTGTCTACAACAATGTTGAGCAAAAAAAAGATCCTGGCAAAAACAAAATGAGCCCCCTTGTTACTGACTCCACAGGCCAGTTTGCATCCAAAGAAGGAAGGTGATGCTATGTATCTTGTGTGATTGGTAGGGTACTCTGTATTAGAAACTCCTTCCACAAAATCAGACATTGAATTCAGACAAGTACTGTTCCCAGTTAGATTGATTAAAGGTAACAATTGGTGAAAAGTGTCTGAAATCAGCCAATCAGAAGACAATGTTAGACAGGCCATCTATTTTCCAACTCAACAGAAATTAGTGCAGCTTGCCTGGGATGATCTGCTACACTTGTTGTACTCATCTCACCTTGCACATTCGGATTGCCACTTACTTCGATCCTAGTAAAACTCTTAATGGGAGGAACTTCAATTCTATAGAACTTAGAACAGATCACCATCCAAAAAATGCAAAGTTCTGGGAGGATGGAATGATGAAACTGCTTCAAATATGGCAAAAGATGGTAGAAAAAAATGGCACATACGTGGTTGAATAAATCTATGTACAAATACGTAAATATTGTCTATGAAATTTACTTAAAAATGAATACTATAAACTTTTGTTCCAACTCAATATATACCTTATTTGATGGCACATAAAACATTGCTACTTTTTCTGAAAAACTAATAAAAAACATCTCCAAGGTCTAATTTGCAAAACTGAGATATCTGGAATATTAAATATTAAAACTGATCCAGTCAGAGGGCTTAATGTAATTAAATTTATTTAGTTACAGAGCCAATATTTTATTACATATAAAAAAAATTCAAATTTTCCAAAATCAGAAGGTCATTTCAACAACCATTTCATCATCCTAAAACTTACACCTGTTTCATCATGTTAATATTTACAGGTGATAAATTTGCTTGTTGAAATGGCCATCTAATTTTTTAAAATTTGAATATATATATATATATATATATATATATATATATATATATATATATATTTCGCATTTCTTTGTGCATAGTATTAGTCATACTACAGCTCACTGTCTCTTGTGACGACTGGGTTTTCTCTTCCTTACTTCTCCAAGTATTCTTTATTTATATTTGATTCTTAATTTGCACATTATATATATATATATGAGCATGTACACACAGACAGCAGGGTAGGTTAAAAGGTACCTTCTAATTTCTTTTGATTTAACCATTTCTAAAATTAAAATTTAAGTAAATATCATTTTTGTAATTAAAACAACAGGAAAAAATGCAGAGAAAAAATTAAATTTGAAATCTTAGAATTAAAACCCAGATGCATTCATAAGTACCTAACCTTAAATAAATGGTTAAGTTGGAATAAAAGGGTAGGTTGGAAAATTCTTTCAAAATTAATTTCTTTCCCAAAGAAAGACAAGGGTAGAAGAGTTTGAAATAAATATACAGGTTGGAATAAACAGACAATCTGAAAAAAAGTGAAAATAAAATAAAATAAAATTGGGGTCTGGAATAGTAGTGAGTAGGTTGAAAAAGAAAAAAAATTTAATAACCAGTCAGTCCTGTCTTTTTCAGCTAAGAGAATAGTTAAACTGTATAAAAAGTTTTATGTTTTTTACATGTATTTTTGGTATTGTTTAAGAATAATCTGTTTGTGATACAGTGGAACATTTATTCAATTTTAAACAAAGAAAAATGAACTGCTCACCTTTGATATTACACGCGGATAATCAAGACGTCCAGACACCATTTCTTTTGGTAGTTCAAAAACGTCCAGAGTGTGTGCAATCTCCCAGTCTTTCTGCTCCTTCTCTAGGGCAGCACTGGCACTTGTCCATACAATTTGTTCAACACATTGTACAAGGTCAGCAACAATTAGTTTAAAAATCAACTTCCATTCCCACATAGGCTTCTCTTCGACTTTGGTTTTTTCAATTACTGCAAAATGAATGGGAAACAAAATTAGAATTCTGCATTAAAGAATTAGTTATGGACATTTTAACCTCTGTATTTGATTTGATGCGACAATTCATTTAAACTAACATTGTTATCCACCTTTTATCAAAAAACAAAAAAATTATTTGATTTATTATTAACATAATTTATGATTAAAAACCAGAAAGATAAACATTTCTAGTAGATAGAGGTAGTCTTATTTAAATACTAGCAGTATAGTCCGGCATTGCTCGGGTGTAATGAAAGCTTTAAAACTAATCCATGGTCCTGGAGTTCAGACTCAGCCTAAAGAATATTTGTGTGAAGTTTGGTGAGAATCTGATAAAAATTTTGAATTTGTATAAAGAACATACAGACAGATAAACAGACACACACACAAACATCTTGCCTTTTATATATAAATATTATCGATTTTCTGCACTATTGTAAGAACTGCAACTTTGAAACTTCTGAATATCGTTTCTTATGTCTTTGTCTATGAGTGTATCAAATTTGATTAAAATTGAACCACTCCTTCTATAACCCGATTTTTTTGATTATCGATATTTATCGGGAGTACCTCGACACAAAACCTAGCTAAGAACACTCACAGATGCTTATAGTACAACTGTGTAAATTTTCAAGAAAATCGGTTCAGCCGTTTCAGAGTTTATAGGTGACAGACACACACACACACACAGACAAAGTTCCATTTATAAATAAGTTTAGATTTAGATGTGAAGAGTAGAGAGGAATATGAGAAAAGAGAAAACTATAGAAATTAAAGGCAATTTAAATATATGGAGAGAGAGAGAGAGAGAGAGAAATATATAGGGAGTTGAGACAATTTAAATATAAGAGAGAAATATATAGAGATTAGAGAATTTAAATTCATTCACATTCTCTTTCTACTTCCTTCTCAGCATCAGTATTTATACTACTTGGACAAGGCCAAGTCATATTCTGGTGCAGTATGTTCATCTCCACAACATGGATATTAGAGACAATTTAAATATATGGAGAAAGATGAAAAGAGAAATATATGGAAAGCAGTGATTTTAAATATATAGAGAATGGATAGAGAAATATATGCAGAGTAGAAATAAATTAAATATGTGAAGATAGAAATATATGGAGTGGAGAAACAATTTAAATGTCTGTGTCTGTGTGTGTGTGTGTGTGTGTGTGTGTGGATATATATATATATATATATATATATATATGTACAATATTCAAAAATAGGAAAAGTTGTCTACAGTGCGTTCTGCTTGATTATGCAACGTTATTTTTTATTAAAAATATAAATTCCTTTTTTTTTCAGATTTTGTCTTTCTCACAGATTAAATTATACTTTTAGACAAAAGAATATGATCGATAAAGAAAATTTGTAAAGTAACAGTTCTTTTTCTCAAAGTATGTAAGAAGGAGCAGTGTCAAGTATTCAGTCTGATTAAGCAATCACAATATAAATACTTAATATGGGAAAAAAAAAGGGTCTTACTAAAAATGATCATGCTGAAATTACTGGCATGCTTAGAACTGGTCTTACAACACTAGAGATTTCAAAAAAGTTACATAGAGACCACCATACAATCAAAGCATTCGTCTTTGACGGTAAATCATTGCGAAAGTTAACTGCCAGAGATATTCATAAAATTAAATATGAAATCTCAAAGAGGCCCCATGCAACCAGTAAAAAAATTTTGAAAACGCAGGAGTGCCCAAAGTTGGTAAAACTATGTTTTGTGAGGTCCTCAAGACTCTTTCCAAAGTGAAGACTTCGATCAAGAGACCCCCATTGAGCAAAGCACACAAAATGAAAAGAGTTGAATGGGTACACAGTTACCTGAAGACCAATTTTAGCAATGTGATTTTCACCAATAAGTGCCGTGCTACCCTTGATGGGCCTGGTGGGTGGTCATCTGGATGGGTGTTAAATGGTCGACCAACAGGAGAATGCATTCATTAACAACAGGGTGGCGGAGGAGTCATATTTTGGGCTGGGATTAGCAGAAATTAACTCATAGGCTCATACAAAGTACCAACAGGCACAAAACTAAATTCAACTGCCTATTGTAGGCTTTTGGAAGATGCCTTCCTTCCTTGGTTTGATGAACAGCCAATTCAAAAAAGAAGATCATTAATATGTCAGCAGGATATTGCTCCAGCACATAAATCAAGAAGTACCACCGACTGGCTATCAAACCATGGGTTCAAAGGGCAAAATTTAATGGTATGGCCTCCAAACAGCAATGATTTAAACCAAATAGAAAATTTGTGGTCCAGTGTCAAGAGGAAGATTTATGCTGAAAACAAGCAATTCACTAACTTACAAGTACTATGGGAGGCAATTGTAAGGGCTTGCCGATCAATCACACCTTCTGAAATTGAAACATTGATGTCAGCAGTGGAAACATGCCTCATAACGGTTTTGAAGAATGGAGGATGTCATGTTGGTTCGTAGCCCCCTTTAAAAGACTTTTGTTTTGTTTTGTTTTGTTTCACATGCTATACATATGCATTATATAATGTAGGACTTAGAACACACTGTTTTTGTCACATGCACTACAATTCAATTATTAAAACTTGGTATAAAATATGTTTTTCTTGTTTTATTCTTCATTTGAATAATGAAAGTGAACACTAAATTATGGCATAAGTTCATAACTCATTAAAAAAGAAGCACGTTTTGTATATTTTGGAAAATTAAAACATTGACAAAATAATAAAATAATATCAACAACACATTAAAACTCTTGTTTTCAGAATATATTGATTAGCTTAGATATTTTTAGGTGAAAAATGACTTTGTATAATCAAGCAGAATGCACAGTTGGTGTGGCTACTGACTTGAGTATCAACCATTATGATACATGATTTTACAACCATAGTATCGGTGATATTGTTAAGTTTTAGCATTCTGTAAACAACTTTGTTCATCAAGCAAAATGTTTGTCCTGATACTACAATGCATTTGAATTTCAAGATTTTTTCATCAAGCCCTAGTAACAGAAAGATCTTGAAAATGAAATAAAGCAACTTCAGTTGAGGATTTCGAAAAAGAATGTAGTGGATCGGTTGATTGATTAATTTCTTTTTTATGGCCTCTCAACATTTTATATGCCAAAAAATATTTTTAGACAATAAAATTTTTTTGGAGATAATGATTTACTGATACAAATCCTACTAATTAACCCATAGCTGGGGAGAGAAGAGGTGAATTCATACCTTTTCTAAGAGTATTTTTTATGTGTAAGTGCATCTAAGAAACCTGCCTTGAATTTGAACTTGACTCTCTAATTTCCAATTCCAAGCCCTTATCCATTACACCATCTACATATCCAAGATTACAGCACCTGATATTCCCAAATGGTTACCCATCCAGGTACTGACCAGGCTTGACATTGCTTAATTTCAGTGATTGTATGAGAAGTGGCGTTTCAATGTGATATGGCTTTAAGCAAGAATTTAGTGAAGGGATAAATAATACTCATAAATAATGCAGTACTAAAGGCTATGTGCCAGGTCTCCCAGAAAGTGGTCGGTCACAGCTCTCCATAACTTCCTACCTTTTGTTGCTCTTAATAATGTTTGACTTTTTAAAATCATTCCCAACCATTGTTTCATTCACACAATCTTATCAGGTAGGTGGCTTACTACTTCTCCTTGTTTTTTCCTGATATGTCCTATGAGTGTTAAATTCTCCAAGCCCATTTTCATTATGTATCCAAGAAATTTCAGCTCTCTTTCTGATTCTCAGTAAAAGTATCCTTTTTGTTTCCATTTTTCTTATGATGCTTATCTGCTCCATCCATCATATTCTCAGTGTTGTGTTTCATGTCGTTTTTTGCTTCAATTCTTCAGACTCCAATATTACATCAACAACAGGCTTTATTATATGAGGGACAGTATTTGGAGCATCATTTCTAGGAGGGAGATGATCAGAACACATACTGACCCTTAGGATCTCATCTCCACATACTGGCATTCTGTAATATCAGCATCCTTGTATAGAACCACTTTTTTATTTATGCATCTAAGCTAGAATAATTGACTAACCAAATTGTAATAAGAACAATAAATATATTAATTTGATTATAAAATGGTGATTACTTATAATTTTAGAAAATTGTGATCTACAATATATTATGAAGCTTAAAGTTGTTAAACGTAACCATAAGTTCTATGCTAATGGTTTCTTCTCTCACACTTCTTGCCTGTAAAACTCTCTTCCAGCCTTTTACTTTCTGTTGGTTTTAATCCTACAAATGATGCTAAAAGCACCCACCAAAAAAATTTATAGATGAATCCTACAGATGCATGCTGGGACTTCTTCCAAACCAATAAAAATAGATCATTTCTTGGTTTCATCTGCCCTGTTTTTGTTCTTGTCTTGAAGTCAGAATGCTACAATCACTTGACTGTAACCCTTTTGTGTGTTAGCTTCATTCTTACTTTGTTAAATTTTTGCCTTATTACTTTGCTTTGTCTAGTTTTGTCTTGCATATATATTGTTTGCTTAGTATTATTTTGTCTTTTTTTTTTTCTTATTGCTTATTTGAAACTGTCAGTTTCATTTCTTGAGCATTTTTGCCAATTACACTTAAGCACTACATTTTCCTATCAATTACAATCTTCAAAAATTTAAATGCAATATCAATAGTCATTTTCTGTCTCCTTGAATCCTGTTTGCTTTTATTGTCTTTTCTCTTCAGTAATATTTTCCCTGTTTCCTTTACACTATTGTCATTCATTTTTAGTAATTCCTTGCATTGTAGTGACTTTATTGCCTTGCTTAGGGGAAAATGGTTAGAAAAATTAAAAACAAATCCTTTTTTTGTTTTTCTAAAATAAAATAAGGATCAATTCCTTTTGCTCAGTCTCAAATGAAGTTTTAAAAAAGATTGGTTTTCCTTGAATACAGATTAAAATATTTTAATTTGATCAGTTAAAAATCAGAACCTTTTGAAAATCATAGACAATTATCAGAAAGAGTTCATTGTTACTAGCTGGCCTATGATATTCAATAAATACAGGGTACTTAAATATGCCATAGTTAGTCAGTCAGTCATGTGCCATACATAATACATGTTTAGGCAATCATGTCTTTTTTGATCCATGACTGACTAGGCAGAAGATTTTTCCGCAGTAAGTTCTCATTTCTTTCTGTGGCAGACTGGCTGCTAATCAAGGTGATAGAACTCAATTTGTCCTGTTATTTAACCCATAAATGGAAGGAGAAAACATGTATTCGTACCTTTCCCAAGGATATTTGTGTGTGAGTGAATGCAAAGAACTCAGATTGAATTTAAACTCAAATCTAATTAGAATATGTCATGACATGTCTTTTTTCATATTATTTCTAATTTGTTTCAGATCTTATATTAACAGATATACCTACATATGCATCTACCATGAGGTTGCAAAAATACCAGGTTGGGAAACTGGCGTGGGATATCCTTCTCTCAATGAGAGTGAATGGGCCTCTTTTAAGCCATGGTAGGCAACCCATCTAGTGATGGTGTCACGACAAAAACACCCTCGGTAGCTCTAGCGAAGCATCAAGTATTCAGCTACAAACAAGATTTTGAATCTCGGCTGAGGCCGCAGAATGATGATGATGATGATATTAACAGAGGGAAATTAATCATGGAAAAATTCACAATTGAACAAAGAACTAAAACTGTGGAATTTTATTTTAGATTTAACCAATCCATTTAATTAAATGACATTACAAAATTTTATGATGACCACATTCACCTGACCTGACACCTCCTGGTTATTAGTCGGGTGGAATACTTTAAAGCATGTATACAGATTACAGACAATTCAGCAACTCAAGGATAACACTAGTGCAGAAATTTGGAGGCTACAGCCAAAGTTATTAACCACTTTTATAGAGGCTGCTATTGAAAGAGGATGTCTAGGTGAAGTCAAAAATAAAGGATAATTATGTTGCATATTTTTTCATAAATAGAAATCTATTCCCAATGTTTAAATTTTCATTTTATATAAAACTAGTTTTAAATAATAAGAAAATGTTGAAATTACTGGAAATTAATATTTTCTGTATTGTTTTTTTATATATCTTATAATTTAAATACTACATTTTGCAACCAACTGTACTTTATGACTCTAGAATTTAGAAATCAATATTGTATCCACCTACATGGAAAATTTAAGAAATTTTGGCTATCAAAGGATGATTTGAAACATTGATAGAGATATGAACTTAATATATTAAATATATCTGTGCATCAATAGAAAAAACAAAACAAAAGCCTTTCTCCATCTCTGATTTACCTTTAGGGGCAGGTCGACAATCAAGCAGGGGACTCTGGGACCTCATTGAAGACGATTCAGATGTAGAGCCTTCACTGCTGTTACTGCCCTTCCGACGAAGAACTTCTGGACTAACAGACTTCAGTACTCCTGCAGGATGGACAAACAAAAACAATTAAAAGAATAGCTTGTTATATAAATGCACACCAAAAGTTTTTTTTACCTTTATAAGTATAGAGATTAAAATGGATTTTTGTAATCCATAAAATGGAGGGAAATTTAATATTTAATTCATAATTCATATAGAGATTAAAATGGATTATTCTGATCTCTAAAATGGAGAAAGATTAAATATTTAATTCATTGAATCCAAAATGTCAGCATATGAAGAAAACAATTCTTGACCCAGCTGGGCTCTATGTGAAATCATATATAATATTAATTATGTAATATTGACATTTTTCTCCTATATATCATTACTTTCTACCAATTGAACACATTAAAGCACAATAGTTAATTTCTTTTTAATGCAATATCTCTTCACGTCATAGGAAATAATGTCTCCTCAGAGCTTTTTTTTCTTTGAATTACCATGCAATCTTGTCTTTTCCACAGTTTTGAATTTTGAACCACCATTCTCCTAGACTGGTTGGCACCTATGGTTAAAAAAAACAAAAACAACCTCCATAGCTGTGGGGAGGAGAGCTAGATTTATGCCTTTCCTTAATAGTATTTGTGCAAAGTGAATGCAGACAGACAAGACTGAAATTTAAACTTGGCTTCATTGTCAGTGCCAATAACAGTTACACTACCCACTTTGGTTGGTTGTTTTTGTTTAGTTGTATATCAGCCTCTATGGGTTATTTAATGCCAAAATCTAAATATTTTCTACTCAATTTTTTTTTGGGGGGGGGGGTGATAATATTTTTAGTGATGCAAGTCTTATTAATTAACCCATAGCTGGAGGGAAAAGATGTGAATTCATACCTTTCTTAAGAGTATTTGTGCATAAGTGAATATAATAAATCCAACTGAAATTGGAACTAGGCTCTCCAATTTCCAGCTCTAAGCAATTTTCCATTACATTATTCACATATCCAATCTTATAGCACCTGATATTTCTAATCAGTCACCCATCCAGGTACTTATCAGGCTTGACGTTGCTTAACTTCTGTGATTGTATAGGAACTGGTGTTTCAACATGACGTGGTCATAAGCCCTATACTATCCACATTTCCATAATAGTTAATAATGAATGATAAAAAATAAAGAATGATAATTATTTCCCAGCACAATGAAACTTATGTGGAACATATAACACCAATAAACATTTCCTTTAAATTTGTACAATCATGAATATCTTTGCTGTTTTAATAATATTTCAGACAATGTGTGCTTTATCCTTTCTTATTGATATAAAGCATACAGTTATCCATAGATACTATCTAGTTTCTTCTTTTTCTAATTTAACTGATTTGTTTTTTATGGCTTATCAACCCTTCTGCAGGTCATTTAAAACCACTTGGTGTACTTGGACAGCCATGAGTGTGTGTTTTTGGGAGCCAGGAAGAGCATCTGGCCTGGTAAAAACCTTGTTTTAAATCATTATAACAAATCCTTAGTCAGGCAGAATCCACTTTAATTTGTGCAAGATTAATCTCAGTCCTGCCTAAACAAAACAAAAAAAACACAGCTGTGTAGGTGTTGACTATAAGGATGGGAATCCGACAAGATGATAAAATTAAGAACAAATAGGAAACGTATCTTAATCTAACATGTTTCACTTTTATTAAAGCTTCTTCAATGGCCAAGAGAAAAATGAAAAAAACAACAACAAAGAGACAGTATACTGGTATGTTGTGATTTGGGGTTAATTCTTATTGATCAGATTGGAGGGTCATGTGTATTAAAACAATAGATGTTTTTTTAATATATATGTGTGGAATATTTTGGATGATAAAGTGTATAATAGCACATGTGTATGTTTGTATAAAAATGCTTGCCTGTTTAGGTATATGTTAGACAGTAATGTAAGTTAATATGTGTGTATATATGTATGTGTATATTAATACACATGTATTAAACCAATAGACAATTTTCAAATATATGCATGAGGAATATTTTGGAAATTAAGTGTGTAACAGTGCATGTGTTAGTTTATGTAGAAATGCATGTCTGTTTGGGTGTATGTTGGATGGTAACATTAGCTAATATAAGTGTATATGTGTATGTGTGTGAGGATAAGTCCGTAGAAGACATTTCTAATTAAAAATATTTTATATAAATGTATATATGTGAGAGTTCATGTGAATTTACTGTAGTCACTTTTATGTGGATGATTGGAATGCAACTTGATTGTGATAAAATTGTTTAGGCTGGAATTTTTTTTCTCAATTGGAGTAGATAGACTAAACTACCGCCCAGTTCACACTCCACCCACGTCTATTTAACAGGTGAAGAGGCTCATCCCTTGTTCCCTGTTTAGGATGTGGTTTCCGGCTTTCTCTTTTCCAATCTTTTTACTCTGTGCATCAGTGGTGTTACCGCCTTGCTTGGGGTGATATGATTAAAAAAAAAAAATTTATTGAAGATGGAGTTAGTATTATGTAGCTTTATACATTCTGGACAGACTTCTTATATATATAATATAAGGGACTGCAGTGTGAATGTAATAGTTGTGAATTTCCTGAACCCCTATCACAGGAATCGAAATAGTATTACCTCGGAGGCTTCCTTTAGATCCACGTCTCTTGTTGCTGATAGTGCTGCTTCCACTGGTGGTAGCCATTTTGTAAAGATAGTCAATGTGCTCATCGATGTGAAAAACCGAGAGAAGGATGTCCCGCAAGGACTGCAGATAATGCCGAGAGATAACAATAGAAGCTTTGCGACTGTGGCTACCTCTTCGTCCGCCTGCATTCAGTAAGCCCTGTTCAGCCGTACTCGAATAGCCTTTTAGCAAGGGTTTCTTATGGTTGACATCAAAAAGGAACTCACTTGAAGACTGGGCAGAGTTTCTATGTATGATATCTTTCAGATCGTCATAGATTTCTTCAATGAGCGCTGACATCTCATCAGCATACTTATCGAGGTAGAGGTCATGGATGGCCTTGAATGTGCTGGATGCTTTCTTGAATATTCCTGTAGTGAGGATGGCAAAGTCTTCATCAATCATTCCAGTAATCAAAGCAGCCAACATGGAACAGTTTTTAGTGATGGCTGCTATGTCCAGTTTTTCATCTTCTCCTGATTGTGGCAGCAGACTATTAAAGTAAGTCTCGAGCTGTTGAACACGTAGCATCTGAAAAATAGACAACAGGAGTTGATTTAAGGTTTTTCGACAAAATTCAAAGAAGGACCTGCAATGTAGTTGATCCTGACTAGGAAGCTTGTCTTCAGTCACTTTCTCACTAACAAGATGTGGCTTCCCTCTATCTTTTCTACAAGTATTTTTATGGCTTCTGCTCAGACAAACTTCTTTCCCTAGTGCCCCAACTACATGAATTTATTCAAGCTACTAGATTGGCAATTAGGTCCCATCCTTTTACCATCAAAATAGTCAGATGTAACCACCACTTCTACTTCAACAGTTTCTTTTCTTTCACTTCCATCCTGTGGAATTGCTTTCTGTATACTTGCTTACCTGATAACTACAATCTCCAAAAGTTTAAATGCAACTGCTATCTTCTATCCTTCTCTTACCTTTTCTTCAACATCCCCTGTACTTTGTTTTTTTTCTCATTGTAACTCCCTGCACACCAGTGGCAGTTAAATGTAACCTCCTCTTCTACTCTAACAGTGTCTTTTCTCACACTTCTTATTTTGAGTAGCTCCTTTATTTTATCCACTGGGATAAATTGTTCTAGTTCCACAGTGTCTCAGTATCTCCAAGTTTTTGTTCAACTCTATTGCAGCCAGATATTGAACTCTCAACTGTTTGGGTCAAGTCACTGGATTCAACCAATGCTTTTAGCCATGTGTTCTTGTGGACATTACTGTAAGAATTGAGAAAAAGTATTGAATAATTAACTTTTCAGCAAATCCTTTATAAACACACATCTCATTACTAGTTTCTTTTTTAAATAAAAAAAAATAATGAAATCTTCCATTGAAACATTTGCCCTATATTGTATAAAATATAAATTATAGTCAGCTACATTACTCTTAAATTATGGCAACAGTTTTATGAATTGTACAGAGTTTTCCAAGTTCTAAATTATTAATCAAGTTATTAAAACTCCTAGAAATATTATGTCATAATTAAAAACTATAGTTTCAGAACATGCACAAAATTTTCAAAGAAAAAATGTTTTAACAAAAAATTGAAAACAAATCTGATAGAGCACTGTCATTTATGAAAGTCAACATTTTTCTGAAAGCATCTGAGAACAGTTCAGTACTCTTTTCTTTGTTTCTAATGAAATGTTCTTGTTTCTTAATAATTTGCTTAACTTTTGGAAGGCATCTTTCACAATTCTAATATGCCTTTGGACTTCCCAGATATTTATCAGCATGAAGGATATTCTTTAGTTTCATATTAAGATTTGAAAATATAATGCCAGTTTTGTAAGACCATTAAACAGACTTGAAACTAACTGAATTCTAATAAAATGGCCCAAATATTTACTCACCTGGTAACAAAACCATATATCATCTGGCTGATACAACATGACCAAACTCTGTAAGTACTCAATACGATTCTGTTCCTGCAGGTTGAGTTCCTGTTCAAAACCACGAAGGGGTAATTTTGACAATTTGTCAGTGAAGTACCTGTGTAAAGAGTAAAGCAATTGAAATATTTCCTGCTAAAACATTTCAGTAATCTAGTTTCTTCTTATAAAGATGAAGTAACTTGACACAACAGAAACATAGTTCTACAGAAGGATGCTGAGAATGACATACTGAACATATGAGCAACAAGAAAGTTAAGGACAACAGTATAAACAAAAAGGAAAATTATGCAAAAAATCAGAAAGAGACAGATAAAATTTCTAGGACATAATGAGAAAAAAGGGATTGAAGAATCTGACACTCACAAGGGGAGAAAGAATGAAATGGATTCATGCCTTTTCAAATATGATTTCATGCTTGATATACTAAACTGTGAAATGTTCAGTTTTACAAGATTGCTTAGCTTGCTTCAAATAAAAATCAGTCAGTTACATTCCATATGTGATACACGCTTGAGCAACCATGTCTTGAAAGAGACATGACTGACTGGGTAGAAGATTTCCACACAGTAAGTTGCCATTGCTTTATGTGGTAGAATGGTTACCAAGCAAAGCTACAGAACCCAATCTGTTCTGCTATTTAACCTATAGCTGAAGGGATAAGAGATGGATTAATATCTTTCTCAAGGGTATTTGCACATAAGTGAATGCAACAAATTCACTGTTTATACACAAAATTTGATAGAACAAGACTGAATGACATTCTAAGATACAATAAAACACCCAAGGAAGGTTAAGGGGTACATGGCTGAAAGATTGGGGGTGGGGAGCAAGATAAGAAATTAGTCCAAACCAATAATAAGCATTTATAAGCAAGATGAAATGCAGTTTTACATAGAATCTAATTACAATTGAGCTTGTACATCCCATTATTACTTAACATGCCCATTAGATCCTGTCAGTACCTCATAAATAACGGAATATTCCATTTGGATTGCATGGAAAGATGGTAAAGGACACTACTTGGTTTCTATGAGAAAATAAAGGAAAAAAGGAAGATAAAAGTGAAAAGAGAGGATCAGAGTAAGTTGATAAGGACAGATACTACACTTTGCCCCTCTTAATAATATTTCAGTTGCACACTGTCTGGAGACGGAGACACATCTGAGAGGTGAAACATAGTTTATCTGCCTGAGGGGAGATACTACACTTTGATTCCAGCCAATCAGGCAAAATGCAGATCATTGTGTTGATTTATCAACCAAACATGTTTGAAAGATTTCTTGCTGCCGAAATACTATATATCTCTGCCCTCTCAGAAATTCTGACCACGCCGTAGTTTCTGTCAACATCTTGTTCCACTCCACCCCTACACAAGAAACCCAGAATATCCTACTGCTATCAAAGAGCAGACTGGGATTCGTTCTGTGACTTCCTCTGTGACGCCCCTTGGAACAATGCTTTTAGTCTTCCCGTCGAAGACTGTGCATCAGAGGTCTCCTCCTGGGTTAAGGCTGGCATCGATGCTTTCATCCCTGCCAGGAAATTTCAGCTTAAATCCCATTCGTCTCCCTGGTTCTCGCCCGCTTGCGCGGCCGCCATTGCCCACCAGAATCACTTCTTCCGGCTTTATTGTAGCCACGCATCGGACCAAAACAGGCGCCTTTTCGCCTCAGCTCGTAATAAGTGTAAAAAGATACTTAGCGAAGCTAAGATGCTGTTTGCTGCCAGAATGAAGCAGTGCATAGCATCTTCTAAGTTCAGAGCCAAAGACTTCTGGCGCCTCTGTAAAAGCGTGCTCAACGAGAGTAAGTCCTCAATACCCCCACTAATCAACGAGTTTGAGGTCCTCACCTCCTCAGCGGACAAGGCTGAATGCTTTGCCCGTAGTTTCTCGACCAATTCGTGTCTGGATTTGTCTGGAGTCTAGACACCCGATTTCCCATCGAGAACTGAGGCCCAATTGAATGACGTCCACATCACGCCCTCGCTAATTTCTAGCATAATATCAAAACTTGACCCTCACAAAGCAAGTGGTGGGGACAGAATCCCAATCATAGTCTTGAAGAAATGTGCCCCTGAACTCTCCTCTGCCCTTTCTAAGCTCTACAACCTCTGCCTATCTTCCTCCTGCTTTCCTGCCTGTTGGAAGTCTTCTTCTGTGGTTCCAATATTCAAGAACACTGGTGAACCCTCGGACCCCGCAAATTACTGCCCTATCAGCCTTCTTCCCATCTTCGGCAAAGTGTTCGAAGCCATTATCAATGCCGAGGTTGTTCAGCATCTCACGGCCCACAGGCTCCTACCAGACAAACAGTATGGCTTCCGCTTCACCAGGTCTACTGCTGATATGCTAACGACCATCACCGAATATATATACCAGGCTCTCGACAAGAATGGTGAAGCCCAAACTGTCGCCCTGGATATCTCTAAAGCATTCGACAGAGTATGGCATGCCAGCCTTCTACGGAAACTGCGAAGCTACGGCATTACTGGACTTTTGTTGGACTTAATCTAGTCATTCCTCTCCAACCGCACACTGAAGGTGGTTTTAAACGGACATGCCTCCCAGAACTACCCTACAAATGCGGGCGTCCCCCAAGGCTCTATCCTAGGTCTTACGCTCTTTCTAATCTACATCAATGATCTCTCCGATGCCATAAGATCACAAGTAGGCATGTACACCGATGAGACCACAGTATATGCTCGCCTCGATCAAAAATCTGGTGTTGATGATAAGGCAAACCTCGCGGCTGAGCTTGAGAAGGACCTCCAATCCGTGGTGGATTGGGGTAGGAAATGGCTCGTAAAATTCAATTCTTCCAAAACGAAGCTGCTGTCAATTAACCACCACAGACGAATTCTTTCCGCCTGAATCTATCCTGCACCTATACAAATCTATCATCCGCCCGTGTTTTGAATACTCTTGCCACATCTGGTCGGGTGCCCCTACTATTCTCCTCAGGCTTCTTGACAAAATACAGCGAAGAATCTGTAACGTGATTGATACCGACTTAGCTGACCGCCTGCAGTCACTCTCCCACCGGCGTGACGTGGCTTCCCTGTGCCTCTTCTATAAATACTTTCATGGCTTCTGCTCTGATGAACTTAAATCACCGGTGCCCCCTAGGTGAGTTTGCACGAGATATTAGATTGGCAACTAGGTCCCACCCTTTTACAGTGAAACCGATGAAATGTAACCGCAATTTCTACTCCAACAGCTTCTTTCCTCGCACTTCCCACCTGTGGAATTCCCTTCCGCATGCTTGCTTCCCTGACGGCTATCACTTCCAGGAATTTAAATGTAAGGTCAATAGACACCTCCTAACACACTAACCCTCCCATTCTCTCCAACTCTCCCCCTATGTACATCCTAACTCGTCTATTGCCCTGTGTAACCCCCTGTGCTATAGCGGCAGTGGAATGCCTTGCTTGGAGTGACACGATTAAAAAAAAAAATGTAAAGGAATTATACAGAAATATATATATATATATATATTAAGGAATTATACTGAAATTTATGAAACTGGCATTAGCTAACATATTTGAATTTTTATTTGTTCAACATTACTAATTTTTAATGGATACTCGTATTTGAGTGAAAAGTCTGTTTATTATTTTATATATATATCAGCATGCAGTGTGAGTATAGAAGAATCCAAAGGAGTATCCTGTACATACAGTGGTAGGATAACTCTCTAAGAGAGCTCTAAGCATATATGTATATAAATACATATAGAGAAAATATAAGTAAAAATTAAGAGAGACACATTATTTCATGGTGAATTGGAAGCATAGGCCTATTTCAGGCAAACCATCGTCAGCTTCTGTCTTTATTTTACAAAGAATTTTACATGAATGACATTTACAAAGACCTAAAAAAAAAACGAATAGAAATAATGGTCGCTCCCTTAAAAAAGAAAATTTAAGAAAAAATACATCAGTTAGGCGAACACATACACATATTCATACATAATCATATATACACGCAACATATAATCAGATGACATGCATAGCGGCCAACGTCAACAAAAGTTCGAAGATTTATTCGTCTAACAGTTAGGTTGCAGACCCGTGGATTTGAAACGTAAAGAAAGTGGGTTAGGAGTGAGAGAGAGAAAAAAGAGAAGGAGAACGTTAAAAAGAAAGGGTAAGTATCTTGACGTGTAAACGAAAAGGGAAGAAGAAAAAAAGAAAAACTATATATATATATATATATATATATATATAGTTAAACAGTACATTATAATTTCCACTTGTCAAAATCATTTGAAAAATATCTTCTGGTAGGAATCAAACCTGCATACTCCCAACACCAATAATAAACAGACTTTCCACTCAAATACAAGTATCCATTAAAAAATAATAATGTTAAACAAATATAAATTCAAATATGTTGGCTAATGCCAGTTTTGTAGATTTCCGTTAAATTCTGTAATGTTGTCTTCGGTTGAGTTTGTTTACATTCAGATACAATCTGAGCAAATATTAATTAATCAGTCGATCAAAATCAGAAGAATACCTATAAAAAGGTAAATTTTTAACTTTGTCTTCCATGAAATCTTCTGTGGGTTGATTGGTAAAGACGTGTCTGGTCTGGTCTAAAGCTGGTATCTCTCCTGTTTGGGAGTTTGCAGGTTCGATTCCTGCCAGAAGATAGCTGTTTTCCAAATGGCTTGGAATGAGAAATTGGAAAGCTGAGTTCAACTTCCAGTTGAATTCATTACATTTGCACAAATACCCTTATGAAAGTATCAATCCATTGCTTCTCCCTCTAGCTATGGGTTAAATAGCAGAAGAGATTGGGTTTTATAGCCTTGGTTGGCAATCAGTCTACCACAGAAAGAAATAAAGAAATGACAACCTACAGAAAGATTTGCCTAGTCATAGATCAAAAGAGACATGATCACCCAAGTGTGTATCATATATGGCACTAAACTTACTGACCGATGACCAACTGTGTGACAGTTTCTGAAAAATGAGACAAGTCTTGCTACAGTACAAGGATAAACTGTCTTCCTTCGAGGAAATGGCTTCTAATTATCTGAAGTAGAGGAGTATGCACATAGAAGACATTAATTTTCTAGAGGTCACATATTGATTATCTTCATATTACTAAACATAACTCTAACATTCTTGCCGACTTCACAAAGGGGTGTTGTTCTTTTTCCTGTGCATGGAATGTTGTGTAAATCTCAAGCTAGCCTTAAAATTCAACAAATACAAACAAAGCATCAAAGGTGAGACATGCTGTTTCCCCCTTGTACCTTGAAAATGACTAGAGAGTCTATCACCATAATGTATATAATTATTCCAAGTGTTTATCTATTACATAACCATTCTGATGAAGAGCTGCTTCAAAAGGGGCCTGATATGCTACGTTCATGGAGGCAAACCATCCATATTCCATTTGTGTTCCTTTGATAAAAAAAAAAGTTCCATATCTTCTTCTCCATAACTGTTACTTTGAGAAAGAAACTCCTGAGATGATACTTTCCTGACAACTACAATCTTGATGTCTTTAAGCCCAGGGTCAATCAATACATGTCCTCACAATGTGCACATCTTACACTCCACTTACCACTCCCTTACAATAATATCACTCAGTAACCCTCTACTTTGAATGTCCCTTGGGCCTTGGATTGGGAGAACTAAAAGCCTTAAAAAAAGGTACATGCAAATAAACACAATTTTATTTATTGATAAAGTAACTTTTAGCAAAATTTACCTGCGAAACTTAAGAGCAATCTGGTCCCAGAGTTGTTCAATAAGCACCTCATGGTTGTCCTGGACTGAGTTGAGGGATGCCACGGAGTCATCAGCACGGGGTGTGGCAGAGGAGCGGAGGGGAAGAGAGATGCCCTCAGAAGAAGAGAGGGTCATCAGATCCTCAAGTATCAGTTCCTCACATCCTGGATGGTTCTCAAGACTAGTTTGCTGTAAAAGACAAAAGATCTTAAAATGCTCAAAAATGTGTGTGTGCATATGTATGTATATGTAAGTGGTCATTGAGGTCAACACCTGGCAGCAACTGTCTGTCTCATGCTTAAACACAACCATCAGGCCTAACAAGTACATTTAAGTATGAAACAGATGTTGCTACTGGGTGTTGACTTCAATGTCCACTTTTATATCTACAGACACTTTGTACCTGATAGGATGTGCGTTGTGGTGCATTGGATATCGGCTTGGAACGAGAAATCGGGAAGCCGAGTTCGAATTCCAGCTGAATTCATTGCATTCACTTACATGCAAATACCCTTGGGAAAGGTATTAATCCACCTATTCCTTCCAGTTATGGGTTAAATAACAGAACAGATTGGGTTCTGTAGCCTTGGTCGGCAACCAGTCTACCGCAGAAAGCAATGGCAACCTACTGCGGGATAATCTTCTGCCCAGTCAGTCATGCCTCTTTTGAGACATGATCGCTGAAGCATGTATCACGTATGGCACTTAACTGACTGACTGACTATACCTAATATCAAGCACTAATTAATAAATATACCATACTTTAAAACTATATATATAATAGTCATCTGCAGACATATCTGTTTCGCTGTATCATAACTCATCAGTAGAGTTAGACATCCGATTGCTTCTAGCCAGGATTGAAACCCAACCGAATTGACATCAGTCAGTGATTCTACTACTGAGCTATGGGCGCTCAGTAAAAGAAGGCAGACTTTTAGTGTGTTATATACAATGTAACATACACCAGTAGCTGAGAGTGTTCAAATTCATTACTGAATGAATGATGTGTAGATGCTTGAGTAGCTATTGTTTTTTCAAAGTCTACCATTCCTCCACAGTGATCAATCAGGGCGTGAGAGCGTAAATAGAATGGATGTTTTATTAATCAAAACTGCTTTTTATCACTTTAAACATTTTTACTCATATTTCAGTAGGCACTCCATTTACTGCCAGAGTGTACAAATTTTTCTTGAATAAAATTTCTTGAACATTCAGTTCAAGAGACAAAAATAATTAAATATACTGTTTAATAAATAGAGTGTATAGTCAAAGATGAGTATCCACTAATTATAATGTTTAAAATCTATGAAATTAATAAAAAATATTGTTGCCACTGCTTTTAGTAATTTCTAAAGGTGCCATGGTTATTTTATTTATTTATTAATCTAACAAATTTAATTACTTAAATGTTATTTTTTGTGGATAGCCATATTTTGAGTAGACCAGTGTTTCTCAACCTTTTTAAGAAACAACACACCTAGAAGCAAATGATAATATCACAGCACATCTAACAAAATTTTTAAATGGTATACATTTAAATGTTATGAAATAAAACCATAAATTTTGAATTAAACAAAGAATGTTAAATAACATATGGAAAAATACAGGTCTGAATCTTGCCAGGTTGCAAATATATTTTTCTAATAAGATCACTGGTGCCCCCTAAATACGAATTTGCATGAGATACTAGATTAGCAACTAGATCCCACCCTTTTACAGTGAAACCGATAAAATGCAGCCATAACTTCTACTCCAACAGTTTCTTTCCTCGCACTTCCCGACTGTGGAATTCTCTTCCAAACGATTGCTTCCCCGACAGCTACAATCTCCAGGAGTTTAAATGTAAGGTCAATACACACCTAACACACTAACCTGCTCCCATTCTATCAAGCACTCTTCCCATCTGCCCGACCCTCATCCTCGCTATCCTTACTCATCTGTCACCTTTCTCCTGACATTCCCTATGTCTATCCACTCCTTCTCTTTACCTTCCCCTATGTAGCCCCATGCGCAATAGTGGCAGTGGAATGCCTTGCTTGGGGTGAGATGATGATTAAAAAAAAAAAAAAAAAAAAGATTTCTTGAATATTCCGGTCAGTACATGAAAATAGATACTGTTTAATAAATAAACAGTGCACCTACTTAAATATGAGTATCTACTAAATATAATGTTTATAAAGTGAAAAAAAATCTGTAAGATTAATAAAAGATCCATTCTAAAAATAAATATATATGTGTGTGTGTTTGTATGTACATATATATATATATGTGTGTGTGTGTGTATACATGTTTCATGAAAGACAATTGATAAGGTACTGCGATTGAGCTTTTTATTAGATCCTTCTTGTGTTTGTGTAAGTGATTTCTTTTCTGGTTATAGAGTGTGTAAAAACTGTCCAAATGTTCTATATATCCAAACACTTATAAGTACATTGGACATACCCCTACATGCCTACCAAGAAGACTCGCTTTACACATTACTGACCATAATTCAATTAGGACTCGTTTAAACACACCTACTTAACTCCACATGCAATAAACTTGTAGAAAATAAAAATATAACAGCCTCATCCAGATGTAAAAAAAAGAAACTAAAAATAATTAAAGCATTAATAACAAAAAAGAAAAAGCTAACACCCTATAACATCAAATATGAACACGGCCACAATGTACTGACCATTTTGAAAATAAAAAAAAAATCCTATCACTCTAGAAACATATACAGGTATACATCTGTTCATGTTATTTCGAGTAAAGTTATTTTCAATTAATAATTGTTTGTCAAAATTATGTATTCATACTATTTTTTGTATTTATTGCCAAGTGGATAATTCATGTAATTTTATGATTTCTTTTCTTCTCGGGATATAAGTTATATAAAAATTGTCCAAATATTTTGTTTTCTTGAGTACTTTCAGCTACACTGTCAGCAAATTATCGAAGATGGATTTTATTTTACATGTGTCTGAATATATTAATGTGTGTGTGTGGTGTCATGTTTGTTTTATATTTCGAACATGGTAAGCACATTGTTGCTGTGTTCGTAGCTGATATTATTAACTGTTGAATTTTTATTAATAATGCTTCTATTATTTTTTGCCTTTTTTTGTATGTAGACAATGCTATGATATTTGTGTTATCAACAAGTATGTTGCACATAGAGTTTGGTATTTCTCCATGTGTGTTTAAATGAGATTTAATTGAACTCTGGTCAGAGAAGTGCAAAGTTAATTTTCTCCTTAACTGCGTAGTGGTGAGGCCAATGTAATTATTTACAAAGTTACATGACTCTACATACACACATAAACATTACACATATTGTCACACATAAAAATCATAAAATCCATCCTCAATAATAACTAAAAGTATAGCCTAAAGCACTGAAAAAACCACATGAAAAATTACATAAACCTAACCATAATACCTTGTCTGTCATTTTTAACAAAATATATATATATATATATTACTGTTGCTATGTCCTGAGATCCTAGCTATTGCACAATATGTGAACTTGTATGCAGGGCACTAGTGGGTCTGGATTGTTACAACACAAACATAAAAACTGAAAGACATTGTCCAATCCTCATACGTCAAAACTGACAGGAGAGTCCATCATATATATATATATATATATATATATATATATATAGGGAAATCAACAAATTTTTAACGAAACTTGGTTATAAGCAACCGACAATTAGAAATGAATTGTTTGAATATATGTATATATATATGTGTATTGTAAATGTGTATATATGACCTGTGTTATATATATATATATATATATATATATATATGGTTGTTTATTTACATTATTTTCATCAATATTAACAAATTTAACCATAATGCATTGTTCCTGCATTATATATTGATTATATACAAGCATTTTTCGCACCCTTTAAGCTTATTTGATGGAAGAGATAATATATACAATATAGATACACAAATAGTACATACATCAATTACATAAAATATTATACATACAACATGCTGCAATATTCTAATGATGTCATCCATGTCAAGATCATAGCAAGAACTCTTTTCCAAAACATGGCAATTGATCATGTACTTAAGGGTATCCTGGGGTGAACTTAAGCACTTGTTGCCAGGCAACTCATTTGTGAATGTCAACACAGCTTGCAGGCATTCATCAAGTCTGTATAAAAGAAAAAAATAATAAACAAAATTGTTTACAATTACACAACAAAAGTGTTGGAGAGTTGGGTTTCTTCAACCACTGTTGTCATATTTCTACCACCTTTATATATATATATATATATATATATATATATATATATATATATATATATATATATTGTAATATATGATAAAATAAGGAAAGATTGCATAAGTATCTCAATCTAACATGTTTCACTTTTATTAAAGCTTCATCAGAGACCGAGAGAGAAATGAAAAACCATAGAGACACAGAATACTGGTATGTTATGATTATGGATTAGTCTTTATTAGTCAGATACATGTAATGTGTATTCAAGCAATAGATTTTTTTTAAATGTGTGAGGAATATCTTGTATGGTAAAGTATGTAATAGCATGTGCATGTTTGTGAAGAAACGCTTGTCTGTCTAGGTGTGGACAGTAGTGTTAGTTAAGACGTGTGAGTGTTTTTATACACATATATACTTACTCGATCAGAACTTAACAACTGAAATCTATTGAGGGTTGACTGGATTAAGAGGTCTCTTGCTACTGATCTTTCACATAAAATCAACTTACTCACCAAGAAGTAAATTGCATTTTGTTAAATCTGAAATATATTTTTTGTCATTCCTTCTGCTTTTTCTTCTTTGCAGTCTAAAATTGAGATAAACATTACTCCCCAGGAATATAATGTATCCTCTATCCCTGAAGATTACAGTGTTATACTTACTCTCGTGAGTTGATATCAATCTGGTAATCCATGTTGGAAATAACATGTTCCAATGATCCAACACTAGGCAAGCCATTCTCAAAGATATTGTGGAGCAATGGAAACTCATCAGAATCCACACCAGATGGTGACGCCATGACAGTGGTCAGCTCAGTTCTTCATTATTACACGTCACTGACAGTGTTCTGAAAAAGATGAGAGGAATAAAATTAAACAATTACCTTTCAGAAGATAGAAGTGATATAAAAATAACACATTTATTGTGACCTTACATAATGTCAAATATAATGATAATGGTTAGATAAACGGTTTCCATTAAGTTGGTGGGTTGGTTGTTTTGTTTTTATGGCAAATCAATCTCGGCGGGTCATTTATTGCCAACTAAACTTTATTTATTTATTGCTGGTAATACCTTTTTCTTTCAAAAATTTATTGTTGTTTTCATATAAGTTTTTGTGTCTAGTAATACATTTTTCTTTTCGAGTATCAAGATTCATTGGGATTTTGTTTTTAAGGGCAGGGTGCCCAAGTCCTACCCTTGTTATTTAACCCATAACTGGAGGGAAGGGATGGATTAATATCTTTCCCAAGGGTACCAGTGCTTAAGTGAATGCAGGTATTCAACTGGAATTCGAACTTGGCTCACAGATTTCTCTTTTCTGGGTCGATATACACTGCACCACAATGCACTTCTGTCACTAAGCGCTTACAGCACCTGGTATTCTCGAGCGGTCACCCATCTAAGTACTGACCAGGCTCAACGTTGATCGAGCAAGAACCGGTGTATTCAACGTGATAGGTCATAAGCCTGTTTCCATTCAGGAAACATTTGCTATTCATTAAACAATTAGCGTTAGCGCATGTTGAAATTTATAAAATGTTTCCCTTATAAGTTGACAGTTCATTGTTATCATTCTTTCTAGAACTGATGGAAGTTTCCTTCCAAATCTTTCGTCTAAGGTAGTGTAGAAAGTCAAGAGTTTTTAATGCTTCTGTAGCATTAATCCACAAGATCTGAAGGAAGAGTGTCCTCTTTAAGACCAAGAGAATTCATTTACTGGAAGCCATTTTTTATTGATTCATTTTGTATGGCTTATCAACCCTTTACAGGTTATTTAAAGCCAGAAAATATTTTCAACTTTTAAGAATCATTTTTGTGGAGAGAGATAGTAATGGCTTAGTGATAAAAGTTCTACTAAGTTTATACTTTTCCCAAGGGTATTATAAGTGAATTAATGAACCCAACTGGAATTGGAACTTGTCTCTCCGATTAACAATTCCAAGCTATTATCCACACAGAAGCTTACCGAATCTGATATTCTAATCTAGATACTGACCAGGTTTGACACTGATTAACTCTGGTGATAATGTTTTAATATGATGAGTTGGACACAATTCATATAAGAGGCTAGATCTGATGAGGCTATTTAAGAACATGGCTCAAATTCTCAGGTTGGTGTCTTGGTTTTGTAGAAACTTACAGTGTTAGATAAAACACTGAATGTGATCAATTTCTTTATCTCCTTTACTAAATTTCTTATAAATGATCAATGCAATAAAGTATTTGAAGTGATTAAAGTTTATAAATTCCACATTCTGAATTTGTATAATGGATTCAGTGAATGGAACTTTTTTTATAATTATTTCACTCCAAGCAAGGCAGTACTGCCACTGGTGTGCAGGGGGTTACAGTAAAAGGAGAGGGAAGAGAGAAAAGAAGAAAATTGATATATGGAATGTCGAAGAAGGGCTAAGAGAGAAATGGGGGTCAAGAAAATAGAAGATGGCAATTGACGTTGCACTTAAACCTTTGGAGATTGTAGCTATCAGGGAAGCAAGCATGCGGAAGGGAGTTCCACAAGTGGGAAGTGCAAAAAAAGAAACTGACAGAGTAGAAGTGGCAGTTATAGTTGCCAATCTAGTTGGACAAGTAAACTCATGAAAACAGAGCACCAGGGAATGAAGACTGTCAAAGCGGAAGCCATGAAAATATTTGTAGGAAAGACAGAGGGAAGTCACATCTCATCGATGAGAGAATGACTGAATTCGAGCTACCAATTTCATTTAACATTTATATCATCATGTTCTGGAGAGAGATTGTTGTAGAGGAATATCCTGATCCTACCCCGCAATGAGTATGGCCCAGGTCATAAAAGACCGCGACGGGAATCAAACAGTAGAGTAGTGTTAGAGGAGGAAAACGAGTGAGCGACTGACTGTACTAGACACTACGTCATTACATGGGAGTGACGGAAGATTTCTTCTCACGACAGATGCATACGTCCTATACAAAAGACAGTGCCTTCATAAGTGTTATTCGTGTACATGTATTTGGTTTATTGTACTAATGTATAATAAATCTCTCTTTATTTATACTCAGTGTTAAGAGTATTTCCTACACTATTCTTTTCTCTGTTTATCCCCCCTCTCCAGGATACAACACATCAAATAATGTCTTCAAATTCTTCCAGGCTTCATCCTGTTTATTTTTTAATGAAAAATTGTGTCATTTTTTGTGTGTTTCTGATTTTGCTGGCATTTTCTGTCGTTAAATCCTAAAGCTGGTTTAGGTAGATATATTTGTAAGGATTATTTCTGGTTGAAAACATAACTAAGCTGCAATCATTCAACTGCATGATCTTTACAGTATTTACATTATTCGGACTATTGTCCTCATCTTTGTTGTCATTTGTACAACGTTTCGGCCGTTGTACACCCCGGCCTTCTTCAAGTGCTAAGAATTTTCAACCGAACCCTTCATTACAATCAGTGGGGTATATCATTCTTATTCCTTGCCTAGAGCTTCTTCTGGTAGTCATGGGTTATCTCCCTCTAACTCTGTAAGTTACTTGTTCACCACTGCTTAAGCCTGGTATTGAACTCACAACTCTTTGAGTCAAGTCACAGGAACTAACCAATGTCTGTATCCACTAGGCCATGTGGCCTCAAAGGAGATAGCTACTTGGCTACCAGAAGTGGTACTGCACATGAAATGAGAATGATATACCCCAATAATTGTAATAAAGGGTTCAGTTCAAAATTCCTAGCACCTGAAGAAGGCCGTAGCGTACAACGGCCAAAACGTAAATATGCCAGTAAAGATGAAAACAATAGACCAAAAAATGTAAATAGTTTAAGATTCACAAATTAATGACTACAGTTTTATAAAATGCTAATCTAGAGGGACGGATAATCAGTTTCAGGTTTTAAAGAATTCTATCTTTTTCTGTTTTCAGGATAGATTCTTGTTTTCGCTTCATTATAATACTTAGTGAGAAAGTGTGACAATATATAAATGTTATTAAAACAAGAAAATAAAAGGAAAATGAAAAATGTTACTAGCTGAAATACCCACCAATTGGATAAGTTTCTCCATCTTGTATCTCATACTTTTGCCTTAAATCTAATGACTTTCTGAAACAATCCTTGCAAAGACTTCTCTCTTAACCACTTGACTGTAGTTCTTTCTTCACTACCCTGTATATCATTTCCTTTCTCTCTACCTCTGCAACTGACATCACACCTGTATTCCCTTCCTTCTCTTGCTCCTTTCTCACTGGTTCGTTCTTCTCTTCACTCTCCTCTAATCTTTTTACTCTTATGTAGCCCCCTGCACATCAGTGGTGTTACCACCTTGCTAGGGGTGATATGATTAAAAAAAAAAAATTAAATACAGTAGGTAAAGGAGATGTATTAAAACATTACTGACTTTATCTTTTGTGTATGTTAGAAGAGTGAGTTAGGAAAGGCAAACATAGTGACAAATTAAAATGCCAGTTGACAAATCTGATTGTTATAAAAAGAAATTTACATTTCAAAATCACAATTTCTGTTTCAAGTAGAGTATTCCATTTTCTTGAAAAATAAGCCTCTCTACTGATCCATGGCAGATGCTGAACCTTGAAGTGCCAGATTAGTAAGGTACACTTGTATTTTCTGGTACACCAAAAATGATTGTTAATCTAAATGAATATGGAAAGTGAAACTTGACCATTGCTTGAAAAATGAAAATGCTCAAAAACTGAAATTGACCCTAAGTTCAATATGCCTAACTCCTGGTCTAACCAGCTCATTCTACAAACAATTTGAAAAAATTCTCTAATAAATGGAAAATAAAACAGACAAAATTTAATAACTATATAACTGTCATATGGCTTCCCTCTGGCTTTTCTACAAATAATTTCATGGCAACTACTCTGATGATCATTTTTCCTAGGTTCCCTGACTATAGGAATTTAAGCATACTACTAGAGTGGCATCTAGGTCCCACCTATTTACTGTTGAAATAGCTAAATGCAACTGCCGCTACTAATCTAGCAGTCTTTTTCGCAATTCCCACCTGTAGAACTCCTTTCTTGTTTACTTGCTTCCCTGATAACTACAATCTTAAAAATTTTAAATGCAACGTCAATTGGTATTTCCTATTTTCTTGAATCCCATACATTCTTGGTCCTTTCCTCCTTATTCAGTCTTTTCTCTCACTTTCATTCTCTATAAGCCCCTACATATTAATGGCATTTCTGTCTTGCTTAGCATGAAATGATTAAAAATTAAAATATAATTTTTAGGCTACAGTAAGCTTTGAAAGTGTTATGGTGAAACATATCTACTCCTCAGATAATGAACTCTCCCTCCTATATTAACAGGAAGTTAACGAGCGAAGTTCTTGGGATGTTCATAGGAGTTCTTTAGACTTCTATTGGAGTTCAGTAGAACTACTAGGTAGTTGATATTAGTCAGCAGTTAGCCAAATACTAAGGAGTCAGCTTTCAGTGGAAGATTACCAAGTTCCTAACATTTTGGGTACGTTAAGTCGATTAGCAACTGACATAGCACAATTATAACCTTCACTGTGAAAAACTACTCCACAACAGAAAGTAGCCAAATTTAGAGTTCTTGGATTCAGTTTCAGGTCAGTCTTAGAAAATTAAAGAGCTATGGCTTATAAAAGTTTTAAAGCCAAAAATATTTCTTAGATTGTAAGATGGCTTTTTTTAGATAATAATGGTTTTGTGATACAAGTCTTATTAATTAACCCATAGCTGGGGGAGAAGAGGTAGAAATTAATACCTTTCCCAAAGATATTTGCACATAAGTGAATATAATTAACCCAATGGTAATTGGAACTCGGCTCTCTGATTGATAATTCATTGTCATTATCTATTAGAGCACCAGAACATTCAACATCTGCTGTTACTTAGTGGTCGCCCATCAAGGTACTTGACTCTTCCATCCTGGCTAAAGGCATGTTGGAAGAAAGCACTTGGATATTTTCCCCACAGTAGTCTGCCAGTTCTTTCTGTGGTAGACTTGTTGCCAATTGCTAACCAATGCTAAATAACCTAAATAATCTGTCCTGCTAATAACTCTTTCCAAGCTGGTTTTGAATTCAGAGTTTCTTTCTCCAAACCAGTTTCCAACCAAGGCTATAGAACCTGGTCTGTCCTGCTATTTTTCCCATAACTGGAGAAATAAGAGATGGATTTATATCTTTCCTAAGGGTAGTAACATGTAAGTGAATGTAATGAATTTAGAATTCGAACTCGGCTCTCCAATTCTTAAATCTGAACCTGTATCCATTACTCCACCATGCCTCCAAGTGAGCTTTAGTCCCAATAAATTTTTGGGGCAAGGAACCTCATTGAGAATCAAACTGCTAATCAGAAGCGGGGTTAACTTGGGGTCTACACAATTTTTTTTTTTTTAATCGTATCACCCCGAGCAAGGCGGTAATGCCACTGATGTGCAGGGGGCTACGTAATAGTGAAAAGATCGGAAAAGACAAAGCCGGAAACCATATCCTAAACAGGAAACAAGGGATGAACCTCTTAACCCGTTCAATAGACATGGGTGGAGTGTGAACCGGGCGATAGATAGATCTGATGAAATTAGGTTTTGAGTAATACAAGCCAGTTTTTCCCCCATTGTACTTTAAGAGATAGGTCAGTGATGAGATTAGCTTCTTGGCTCTGGTCATCTAGATTTTTAGAGGTGCATGCATAAACTGCTATGCTGAAATGTTTATACATTAAAAAAAAAAAATGAATGCAATGAGTAGTCTGAACATGTTTTATGCAATAAAATTGTTTCCTTAATGATAAATCCAAGCACATTATGAATGCTTGCCTTGTATATTTAAGAAGTTTTCATATATGGTATACACTATACTTTTGATACAGGAGTTATCTTTTTAATCTGCTGGGAGGTTGTTTTGTATTGATGAAATCAGTAGCATGGACATCTTATATAATGATAATGAGTTTTCAAAATTACAAAAAGGTATTTTTGCAAATACATATTTCCTCTTTGCAAATCTTCAATTTAGAAACTTATTCAGTTCCCAACTAGGTATTTATGCTCATGGCAACTATTTACTGCCATCTTAATAGTAAGTTGAATAGGTTCAATAAAGTAAAACTGGCAGCTGCTCTTGAAAATGACCTCCAATCAGTTGTTAACTGGGGCAAGAAGTGGCTTGTAAATTTGAACACCTACAAAACTAGACTACTATATTTTAATAAAAGAATTATTTTTAAGTTCCATCAACATGGTTGATGCTAACCTCCAAGAGAGCAATTCATTGTAATTTCTCTGACATGAAGTGGAATGATTATATTGAATCAATTGCTAGGTCTGCTGCTAGGAAAGCTAGTAGACTGTCATGCTAGACAACTTTTCTAGCCAGAATCTATCTTGTACATTTATAAGTACCATTCATCCATGAATCAAATATTGTTGTCATAGCTGGTTTGGTGCTCCTCTTATATATATATATATATATATATATATATATATATATAGAGAGAGAGAGAGAGAGAGAGATAAAGATTCTTGACAAAATCCAAATGATAATTTTATTGGTCCTGACCTGGCATCTCAACTTTAATCTCTTTCTCACCACAGTACCTGGGCTTCTCTCCATTTTTTCTAGAAACTTTTTCATGACAATCATTCTGATGAGCTTTCCTCTTGGTACCTCGAGTGCATAAATTTAAGTGTACTAATAGATTAGAATCTAAATTTTACTTTTGGAATAGTAAGATGTAACTTCACAATCTAGTTTAATAGTTTCTTTTCTCATACTCCTCACCCGTGGAACTCTCTCCTAGTTTCTTGCTTCACTGCAACTTATAATCTTCAAAAATTTAAATGCAATATAAATTGCCATCTTCTGTCTTCTTAATACCTGTTCTTTTATTGTCTTTTCCTCTGATTAAAGTCTTCTCATTCTAGTTCGCTCCCAGTAACTCTTTGCATCTTAGTGGCTTTATTGCCTAGCTTAGGGTAGAATGATTAAGCAAAAAACTATAGCTAAACTTAAACCCTTTAGATCCAACCAGCTTTTAAAAATGGCACTCTCTCTCTCTTTCTTTTTTTTTTAAAGCGATTTCACTTCAAACAACTATAGTAGTGCATTTAAATTTAAAAATTTTAAGTGCCATAATGAAGAGCCCATTCAAGCCCATTCAAACAATTACCATAAAAGTATTTATAGAAAAGGCACAGAGAGGCAACCTTAGAGTGGTGGGAAATTGACTGGAGTCAAACCACCAGATCAGGACTGATAATATAATGAATTCTTCTTTGGATTTTATCAAGGAGTTCAATGTAAATATCAGAAGCACTGAACTATATGTGGCAGCAATATTCTAATCATGAATGAATAGTAGACTTATAGATATGTATGATAGATTCTGGAGAGAAAAATTATGTAGCATGACACAGTGAACCAACTTTCTGAGCAGCTGACCTAGCAATAGATTCATTTGATTTAAACGAATATCATCATATTCTCCTTAGTTCTGTCCACAGTGTTTCAATGGTGTTTTTAGCCTTGGAAAAAGCTAGAAGTTGCAAGAAACCAAACCTGAAATTTTGGGGTGGGCATGCTAACAGACTTGGGAGATGCAACATTTTGAAAAAAAACAAAAACAAAAAAAACCTACACTTAAGACTTGTATGATCATTGGAAATAAAATAATCACACTATATACAAGCCCAACAATTGACCTCTCTCTGCCAGCTGAGTAACTCCATGAGAGAGTGTTTATTCATTCATGTGCAAAAATCTTTTCCTCTGATTGGTTGCTAAGTTACATCAAAGCAACAACAACAGCCGTTCTTGAGATATTAAAAAGTCTGGACAGATTTTGTATATATATCATAAAGATACATAAACACGTCTACCTTGCTATAACATTGTTGCCTTGCTGTGCTGGTCTATTTTGGGAAAAATAAGAAAATGTAATTTACTGGTTATAAATGACTATAAAGAGGCTGAAGGTAGTTTCACTTTCCATTTTGTCTTTGATCAAATATTCTGCAGTACAGAATAAGCAAAACAATATACCAAACACATGATACATAAAAAAAACAAGTTGTATTGTATACTGTTATATGTCTATGGGGGTTTGGAAATAGAATCAAGTACTAATTAGTTAATAACAAAAAATACTTTGGGCCAACATTTAATGGAGTCATGAAAACGTACAAGATTTGTCTGAAAAGTAATGAGACTAGTGGTGTCACAAACAGCTTATTTCAATTCTAAACTACACAGTCTCCCCTTCAAAGTAATTCCCCTCTACCACACTTCTATTCTCTGCTAAGAGGATTCTTCTTGGATGCCTCTCAGCTAATTTGTTACAGTACTCCTGATGCCTTCAAAACAGGTCTTTTTGATGATCTTGAGGAAAAGAAAGTCATACAGAGCAAGAATAGGGAGGTGGTTCTGGTACGGCAATGTTCTTCTCAGCTAAGAATTGCCAGATGCTCAGAGCAGTGTAAGCAGGTGCATTGGGATAGTGAAACAGCCACAATTTGTTCTGCCACAACTCCCATCTCTTCTTTCACACTGAGTGAAGCAAATACTAAGATTAAAGTTAGATACTCCCAAGTTATGTTAGATGATAACACCATCTATTTATTCCATTTTTGTCCAGGGCTCACACTGCACACCCGAACTTGTTACTTTTCAGAGAAACCTTGTATAAAACATCACTCAATAAGTCCCATGCTTGACATATAGCTGGTACCACTAATAAAAAATTCATATGGCTTTTATGAAGTAGTAACCTACAAATGGCATGTGACAAAATTTGGGCCCAATTGGATTATTAGTTTACAAATTACAGTTAAGTAAAGCTACTGTTGACAAATTTTCAAAACAATGGAAAAATCTAAATTTCATGTGTTGATAAAGCATTGCTTTCTGATGGGAAAAAATACTATTCAAGTAAAGCAAAAGCTTGATAAGTGTTATTCAGACTCTGCTCCATCAAAAAGAATGGTTCTCTTAACCATTGTTTTTTTTTTTTTGTGCTATACTGACTTTAAATGTGGTCGTAAAGACACAAATGATGCTGAATGCTCAGGTCGCCCAAAATTGACAATTGTCCTGGAAAACACCAAAAAACCATAAACTCCTTTTGGCCAATTGTAAATTAAAGTTGGGTGAGATAGCAGAGGAGTTGAACATATCAGAAGGCAGTGTATTCACCATTTTGCATGAACATTTGTCAATGAGAAAGCTGTGTTCAAAGTGGGCACTGCATTTGCTCATAGCTGATCAAAAACAACACACTGACAATTCTGTGTTGTTTGCAACTGTTTCAATGGAACAAAAAGGAGTTTTTGCATAAATATATAATAATGGATGAACATGGATCCAGCATTTCATTCTGGAGTCAAATCAGCAGTCAGATGAGTGGACAACATCAGATGAAATCTGTCCAAAGTGACCAAAGATGCAAACATCAGCAGGCAAGGTTTTGGTCTCCATATTTTAGGATGCCCAAGGTATTTTGTTCATTGATTACCTTGAGAAAGGAAGAACCATCAATAGTGAATATTATATAGCATTATTGGTGCATTTGAAGGAAGAAATTGTCAAAAAACAGTCACAAATGAAGAAGGAAAAAGAGATCTTTCACCAAAACAATGTACCATGTTACAAGTCAATTGCAACAATGGCAAAACTACATGAATTGCACTTCAAATTGCTTCTACATACACCCTATTCTCTAGATCTGGCCCCAGTGACTACTGGCTGTTAACAGACCTCAAAAGAATGCTCCAAGGAAAGAGATTTGGCTTCAATGAAAAAATGATATTGAAACTGAGGCATATTTTAAGGCCAGAGACAAATCATTCTACAAAAAAGGCATCAAATTGTTAAGAGAAATGCTGAAATCAGTGTATCACCATAGAAGAAGTCTATGTTGATGAATAAAGTTGAGTTTTGCCTAAAAGTTGTTGTTTTATTAGTTAGGCCCAGGAATTATTGAATGCTGTGTTATATACATCAACAGCAGGCAATGGAAACTTCATGAAGATGTATAAATGTGCTGACAACAATGGAGATGTTAAAAATAAGGAATGTTTATTTGATGACCAGCAATAAGAAAAAATTGCTTGTTAAAAATGGCTGGAAACTCATTTCCATGCACACCTGTCTTCCTGGGGGACTAGTCTACCTGTAGATTTTACTGCAACTATGCTGAGGGATATTAGTTACAGTTTCTGGGAGAGAGCAATCTGGCATGATCAAATTTTGGAATAAGCCCAGTGTTCTCAAACCCCCTCAGTCACGGGGACTTGTAACTTTGTGGTAGCATAACCATTGACTGCTACTGAATTAGTGATATATCAGCTAAAATCTGTAAGAGATTCCAGCAAATAATTCTTCATACCAGCAGCATTGAAATCAATTTCATTTTTTTAATCAATTCATCCCAAACAAGGCAATAAAGCTACTAAGATGCAAAAGATTACTGAGTGTTATAGAATATGAGAAAAAACATTAAGAAGAGAGAACAATAAAAGAACTGGAATTAAGAAAACAAGATAACAATATTGCATTTAAATTCTTAAAGACCAAAATTGATTGGAATGCAAGAATCGGGAAGAGAGTTTCACAAACAGGAAGTGCAAGATGAGTAACTGTTAGAACAGAACTTATGACTACATCTAGCCTTTTCAACTGTAAAATCATAACACCTTTCCCCTAATCTAGTACTGTGCTTAAATTTATAGTCTAGGTACCAAAGATTGCCAGCAATGGTTGATTCCAGAAATCTAAGAGATATTTTTTTTAATCCATAATACAAAAAGTACAAATGAGTTTTCTTCAATTTGATCATGAAGCTTTTGAGACATACCATTTTTAACTAAAGAAGCTTGTCAAGATAAAAAGATATAAAAATTAAACAAGTTTTCAGTACTTGGTAGATGGTATTTGGAGAAAGACTCTTCAGCTTGAAGATCTTATTTGCTTCAATGAAGAAAAAACAATGTGAAGAAAAATGGCAAACCTGGAAAATCAGAGTTTCAACACTAGCAAACTGACTGTAAATTTGCTCCAGTCCTGATGAGCCATAATACTCACAATGAATCTCTTTGCCTCAAGCATCTTTTGGAACTAAAGCTCATTTGCAACTTCAAATAAAACTGGGTTGGTTCCTTGCATCAAGCCAGAAAATAACTCATTCTTACTGTCATGCTATATCTCTACAAGATTCAGATCAAACCAAGAATGGAGTATTGCTGCAATATCTGGACTAGTGCTGCCCAGCCTTGACAGAGTTCAAAAGCGACCTAATTCCTTAATTCCAGCAGTTCACATATGCCATGCTATGTACACACTATCAACTCATTCTGAAACTATCGCCCGGTTCACACTCCACCCATGTCTATTGAACAGGTGAAGAGGCTCATCCTTTGTTTCCTGTTTAGGATGTGGTTTCCGGTTTTCTCTTTTCCAATCTTTTCACTCTTATGTAGCCCCCTGCGCATCAGTGGCATTACCGCCTTGCTTGGGGTGATATGATTTAAAAAAAAAAAAAAAAATATTCCCTGCATATTTCTTTAGTAATGAAGAAGATTTACTCAAACAGCTTCTACCCCAGAACTGTCACTTTGCAGAACAGACACATGAGAGGATACGTCTTCTGCGACTTTACAACAGTTTGACAAGCTCTTGGGCCTTGTATTAGTGAGCAATGGTTAAGAAAAAGAGAAAACATCATCCATACCTTTTTGCCAACATCAATGAATACAGCAATAATAATGACCAATACATTAGTGCTCAAACAAATACCGCATGCAGCCATGTTTTGATGAATTTGAACAACAGTGACAAATGTCATTAAAAAGAAAAAATTCCTTGTCTCTAATTCCATGTGCTCTTAAACCAGAAGTCAGTCAGTTAAGTGCCATACGTGATACATGCTTTGGGAGATCATGTCTCGAAAGAGACATAACTAACTGGGCAGAAGATTATCCCGCAGTGGGTTGCCATTGCTTTCTGTGATAGACTGATTGCCAGCCAAGGCTATAGAACCAAATCTGTTCTATTAGCTAACCCATAACTGGAGGGAAGAGACGGATTAATGATTTTCCCAAGAGTATTTGTGCATAAGTGAATGCAAGAAATTCAACTGGAATTCGAACTTGGCACCCCTGATTTGTTGTTCTGAGTCGATATCCACTGCACAACAATGCACATCCCAAACCAGAAGTACCAACATCAATTTATTTTTCTTCAACTTAAGTCACCAAGGCAACAGTAATGAAATACTGTCATGACAACTTTAATGCATTTATTAAATAATAAAAATAAAATAGAGAGATTCCACATTATCTGTGAGGAAAAACTTCCAAAATTTTTCAGGAGATATCTGATAATGTAAATAGTGTCAAACTATATACATTTTTATATTTAAAATCCAAAAGGATGATCGGATGGGTAAATCCCAAAAATACGGTCCTAACTAATATTAATGAAATTAATATTAAAATTAATCAAGGTGGAGGGATCGATGCAAATATTACATTCTATTTACAAAGCCAAATATAAAAAATAAAACAAAAATTTTGATATTTAAATCCATTGGATAGCCATTTCTACAAGGAAATCCTCATTTCTTCAGCAACGGTGAAACGAAAATTTTTGTTTCACCGTTCCTAAAGAAGCGAGGATTTACTCATAGAAATGGCTATCCAATGGATTTAAATATCAAAATTTTTGTTTTCTTTATATATATATATATATATATATATATATATATATATATATTGATTTGCTAAGAGTATTTTAGATGGGACCAAATGTATGGGGCACCTATTCAGGATTGAACTCACTACTCAGTTGTAGCAAGACAAGTTTACTAACCACTACAACACATCAATGAACCTATACATACATATATATATATATATATATATATATATATATTTTTTTTTTTTTTTTTTTTAATTGTATCACTCCAAGCAAGGCGGTAATGCCACTGATGTGCTGGGGGCTATGTAATAGTGAAAAGATTGGAAAAGAGAAAGCCGGAAACCAAATCCTAAACAGGGAACAAGGGATGAGCCTCTTAACCTGTTCAATAGAGGTGGGTGGAGTGTGAACCGGGCGATAGATCTATCTACTCCAATTGAAAAAAAAAAAACAAAGTGGGAAGATTGGAAAAGAGAAAGCCAGAAACCACATCCTAAACAGAGAACAAGGGATGAACCTCTTAACCTGTTCAACAGACGTGGGTGGAGTGTGAACTGGGTGATAGATATGTGTGTGTGTGACCACGTACGCACACACACACACACACACACACTATGAAAGAAAACGACAATGTACCAATGAAAAGTGCATATAAAAAAAGAAAACATCAAGAAGTATAAGTATTGAATGGAGTGATTCTCAGAGGGTCCATCTACAAAATTCTCAAGCCAGGATGCCAAAGTTAGCATCAATCAGCTAATGTATATAATATACAGGGTGCAATGAATAGATTTTCATCTAAATTACACAAAATTAAAATAACACTGACATCTCATTCTAACAGATATATTTATCAAAATTACACAAAAATATCTTGAAAGACTAAAGAGTAAATTTATCCAATAAAATTGCCATTGGCTTCAATCATGGAACTGAATCCCCTGCAACACTTCAGCAGGGTCTCTTTGTTTAAGTTAGTGAATGCTGCCATAATTCTTGCCTTGAGTTAATCGTTGATGTTAAAAGAAATTTTGTTAATTATCACCCGACTGTACACACACATAATAATCAAGTGGGGGGTTGCACCCTGGGGAAAGTTAGGTGGCCAGATGGAAGGGGTGATGTGGTCCCAGAAATTGTCTGACAGCCATGACTGGATTCTCTTGCTTGTGTAGCATGGTGCAGAGTCTTGTTACCAAAAATAGGGTCTTCAGCAGCCACTCTCTTGACCCAAGGCAGCACTACCTCCTCAAAGCACTTGACGTAGGCTTTTGTGTTGAGCCTGAGGCTTTGTGGGAAGATGAATAGAGGCATAATGTCACTCCAAACAGCTTCATAACCACCATTAGACGAAGCCAACTCTTTCCAAATCCTATGCACTGTCCTCAGATTGACAGCCAAACATTCTGAAATATTTATATTGGAGCTTCTAGCATGGATACCAAACAGTACAGCATGCTGTTTACAAATATATGGTGGAGTGAATTGCATCATTGCATTATGGTGTTCCTTCTCTTACAGGCGGTGCCCAACTGACCTTACTATACTGTGCAGTCAACAAAATCTAAAACAAACAATGCACATGCATGAAATTAAAAATATAAGATGGTAACAATTTACCAATCACACCTTGTGTGTGTTTGTGTGTATTTATTATTGTAATATCTAATCTAAACTTATTTATAAATGGAACTTTGTCTCTGTGTCCGTTACCTATAGACTCCGAAACGGCTGAACCGATTTTCTTGAAAATTTACACAGTTGTACTATAAGTGTCTACAAGTGTTCTTAGCTAGGTTTTGTGTCGAGGTACCCCCGATAAATATAAAAAATCGAGAATCAAAAAAATCGGGTTATAAAAGGAGGGGTCTGATTTTAATCGAATTTGATACACTCATAGACAAAGACATAAGAAAGATATTCAGAAGTTTCAAGGTTGCAGTTCTTACAATAGTGCAGAAAATCGATAATATATATATAAAAGGCAAGATGTTTGTGTGTGTGTGTGTCTGTTTATCTGCCTGTATGTCTGTATTTTTTTCAGCCCTTTTATTTTAGTTTTTGCTTCGGGTTTGGCTCTAAGTAGATATAATTGTAGTTTTTAGTCTCAGCCATGATACCGAGGACTTAGAGGACTTCAATAAGAACACTGCAGTAATTTTGATTTTATAATGATGTTCATTCTGTACAAAGCCCAAGAGCCACTCAAGGTAGGGAGTTACAGAGAAAGAAGCACCACCCAAGCAAGGTGATAAGAAGCAAAGAGCTACCAGAATTTTTTAGTGACTGTCTTAGTTGAAACTCTTGACCACGTCAGATTCTGTACTCTCTCCTACAAATTGTGACTTTACAATGATGTTCACCCTGTACAAGGACCAAGATCCACTTGAGGTAGAATATGACAGGGTAAGATGCACCATCCTAAGCAAAATGCCACCAAGAAAAAAAGGGGTCATTGGAAGTGAAAGAGAAGGAAACAGAAATCAAGGGATAAACCTCTGTCAGTCAGTCAAGTGCAATATATGATACATGCTTTGAGCGATCATGTCTCGAAAGAGACATGACTGACTGGGCAGAAGATTATTCCGCGGTAGACTGGTTGCCAGCCAATGCTATAGAACCGAATCTGTATTAATATTTCACCCATAACTGGAGGGAAGAGATGGATTAATATCTTTCCCAAGGGTATTTGTGTGTAAGTGAATGCAGCAAATTCAACTGGAATTTGAACTCGGCTCCCTGATTTCTCGTTTTGAGCCGATATCCACTGCACCACAACTCACATCCCTAAATCTCTACTTTCGTTTAAAAGACTGCAGACGAGAGTGGACCAAACAATAGGCAAACCTATCTACTCCTATTGAGAAAAAAATAATTTTTTTTTTTTTTTTTTTTAAAAACAAATTAGCAAACCTTTCTGGGTCTTTTTTTTTTTCCCCCCTAATGTTCATTCTATCAGTCAGTTAAGAGCTATTTACAAAAAGGTGTTTCGGCTCCGTGTATACTGCATGGTGTTTTTCTGTTGGGAAGGTTAGAATTAGGGAAGTTAAGGAATGTAACTCATCTAAACAATAATGAGAGAAGTGATAGAGTAATGAGAGGCTTGCAATATTTAATAGGGGTATGTAATGTGAAAAAAAAAAAAAAAAAAAAGAAGAGAGAGAGAGAGAGAGAGAGAGACAGACAGACAGACAGACACCCACAAGGCTGAGTAGATGCTTTATAAACTATCAAGACTGGAAAGTGAATACTGGGTAGCTCCTACCTATGTATGGCAACAGTACTCTATTTTCACCCTGTTCTGGCTCTTATAAAGGTAGAGCATAACAGGAGTCTGATACTTACTGAAGCAGTACAAGAAACAACCTTTTCCCAGCATCTTTAGTAATGGGTTGTATGTATGAGTTTCACTTGAGGTCTTGGGTGAGCTAGAGTCCCAATAGATATACAAGGCATGATATCAGTAAATTCTTAGCAGATAATTAATATAAGAGGAAGAGGTTTGGACAGTGAGAGAACCTTGGGGGACACCTGCATTGATCTAATGTACATTCGAGGATTGGCCATTAACAACTACCTTCATGGACCTGTAGGAATGAACCAAAATGACCTCAGGTCAGATACTACTACCATGCAGAGAATACATTGTTTCTTTTACCCTCTCTGTCTCTAAATAACTCCCAAGAACTAAGATACCCAAATCTATTCCCTTTTCTTTCTCTGCTACTATTTCTCTTTCCCCTACTCTATCTCCCTGACCCATGCTTGACCTAAAGGATTGGCCAGTCCCTCTCTAGCTTCTAAGCAGGCAACATGTGTTCTCTTGCTAGCAGACACTTAACACGAAAGTATGTAAAAATAAGAAAATAAAATATTCCTCTCAACGCTAATATTTGTATCCACTTCTTAGTCAATTATACCCACAAAGATACCAAATATTACAGACCTACCTGTTAGGAAGGACTTGATAATTGAGAAAATTATTCCAGTGATTCTATAGCTGGAGAGCTAATGAAGCAACCTTGTATGCCACACCTTGTCAAAGGCTTTTAATAGATCTTATATGCTCATTCTTATTGTGTTTATTGTCTAATGCCTCACTGATTCCATGAGTAATGTTAGAGTATCAGCAGCAAACCAAATAGATTGAAATTCATATTGTTTGTGTCCAAGAGTTTGTTCTTGTTGATGTACTTCAATAACTTTGTTGTTGATTATAGCCACAAAGGGTTTGCTGAGGACACTGATTAGCTGATATGGAGTCAAAGATGAGCGCTCGCAAGCATTCTTGAAAATTGGGCATACACTTGATACCTTCCATAGACTGCAGGATTTCTCCATTAGACAGCAGTTAAAGAATTTTACTAAGATTGGGGATAACTCAGCACTAATATTCTTAAAGAAAACCACTTATCTGGACTGGTAGCCTTCTTAGAGTTGAAGTTTTTGATATCTTGAGACTCCCCAGACTGTGATAGAAATATTACTAAGTTTGTACTTCATATGAGGTGGGGTAGGTGTCAAAAAGTAGTGTTATCCAATGCAGAGTTAGAAGCAAAAATCTTTGAAAATCTTTGCCTCTATTGAAAATTTGGTTAGAAATTTTCTGGAAGTCACGAGATCAAAGTCGTTTGTTTTCAACCCTGGTTTAGACTGCTTGTTTATATTTTCAAGAACTCTCTTGCAATGATTGCTGGCAGTTCTGAATTCAGCAATGGATCGACTACACCAGGGGTTGGTAATCTACAGCATGCATGCCACATGTGACAAGCCAAGCAAGTTCCAGTGATACAATTTGTTGAACTAAGGAAGTCTCAAAGACAAAAATTTAGAAAGTCTACTGCTATTCTTAACTGTTGGATATCCTTCCAAAGATCTTTCATCTGGCTGAAGAAAATTACTTTTGGTTGTTTTTCAGATCAACTTATTCCTGTGAGCAAATTTCCTCTCACATGAAAGCAGTATTAAGTCCACCAAGATGTTGCCTAACACCTGAACATATAGAAAATTGTGTAAAACTCAAAGTAAAGTATATTGCTGATATTGAGCAATTGGCTAAGACGTTGCAAGGGCAATGCTCTCATTAATAATGAAAACTTAAAAACAGTTTATTTCTATTAATGTGCTTTACATTTTGTATATATTACTATATAAAATATATTGTAGAACAAGTTTGTATAGAAATATGAACGCTGCTGGCATACTGAATGATTTTAATACCTTAAGTCAGCACATAGCAAAAGGTTACCAACTCCTGTACTACACCATTCTGTGATAGATATAATAGTGGTTATGATGAGCTATTGCTGAAGCACAATCTGTATTGAACCAGGGTTGGCTATTTAGTTTTTGCTGATATTTTTTCGAGGGGAGGGGGGGGGGGTACAAAAATTTCCATAACCAAAATATGTCACTTTTTGTTGAAAATTCAGTGTGGGGAAATATTGTATTATATGGCATCAAATATAATAATAGTCAGAGATTTTTTTTCTTACACTATCAGTATTTAAAAAAATTTATTTATTTTTTTTTTAAAGGAATATCAATTTTTAACTACACTAGGACATCTTTCAGTCAGTTAAGTGCCATACGTGATACACGCTTGGGCGATCAAGTCTCGAAAGAGACATGACTGACTGGGCATATGATTATCCCGCAGTAGGTTGCCATTGCTTTCTGCGGTAGACTGGTTGCTGACCAAGGCTATAGAACCCAATCTGTCCTGTTATTTAACCCATAACTGGAAGGAAGAGACGGATTAATACCTTTCCCAAGGGTATTTGCGCGTAAGTGAATACAATGGATTCAACTGGAATTCGAACTCAGCTCCCCGGTTTCTCGTTCCGAGCCGATATCCACTGGACCACAACGCACATCCTATCTTTACATCTTTACACATGCAAATAAAGCCAATGTCATTAGAGAACACATGCTAATCTGATACATTACCATTGTTAAATTATCTAATTTGTGGGTTCTAGATGAAGGTTACTATGCTCAAAACCAAGGAAGAAAGAAAAAAAAAAAACGAAGGAAAACATGCATTTTTATTTTATTTTGAAACATGCTAGTATAATATTTACCTCATCTCCCCACTGAGATGTGGGTGTGACACTAGATCAAGTTTATTGTGGGGAACCCAAACACAAACAAGCCAAAGACAAAAATTATCCAATCCCCACAAGATGCTAATAAAATTATGTTATTAAAAGAAAAGAAAGTTTCTCCTTTGAAATAATCTAATCGGTTTCTCCTTTTAAAGAATCTAATTAAAAAAAATGCCGATGGTGGTGTGGGAGAGAAAATGAATCATTGATTCTTATGTTTACGTACATCCACGAATTTTCAATACCTTGGTTTAAAAGAATTATGAGTTAAAAAAATGCTTTCTTGAGCCTTTCATTTAAGCTTCAATTGAAATGAAAAGGATTAAATTTACTATTTCCAGTAAGCAAAATAGTTTAAACGGAATAAACAAATTATATTTAAATCAATTTAAATTTTTTTTTCTAAAATAGCCAATTAGCACCCTTTTTAGGTTGTCTTTCATCGCAATGTAATTTTCTGTATTAAAAGTTTTACAAAAATAAAATATAAGTTTTTTTTATTCTTTGAGGAATATTAGCTGATTTAAAATATGATTTGAAAAAAATATTTACTTTAAGTTTAGAATTAGAGAAAGAAAGATTTTTTTAAAACAAACAGTAGCAATGATTACAAACTTGTGCTTATAAAGGTGATGACAGTTTCCATTTTCATTGTTGTTCCACAAAACTTTGTTAAAACAATTTAAGAAAATGATTGGTGAGCCCCATTTGTTTTTTTTTTTGTATAATTCTTAAGTACTCAATGTTAAAAATGTCTAAAATATTCTCCATAATCTAATTTTAGGAATGTTGACTTTAAATTTACTATAGTCATCACTCTTATTTTCTGATAATGTTGTGTATGGCCAACCATACTTACAAATGTGAGTGTGTGTGTGTGTATATATATATATATATATATATATATATATATAAAGATTTTAAATTATTTTAAAAATCTTAGCACAAAATTTTTATTCATCTTTTCCATTTTGGATTAGTAAATAGTCATCACTTAACATCAGCTAACCAAATAAAACCAATATAGAATTATAAATTTTAAAAAAAAAAAAAAAAAAAAAATGAAAGTTCTTGTAAAAATATTCATTGAAAATTAAATTTTCTTAAGACAATAGTCTTCTTAATGAGCCTTAGTTATAAAAGCAATTAAAAGCTTTTCTAATTAAATAATTTGATAGTTTTATTGTATTTTTCATTTTACAATTTGAAGATTTTAGGAAAACGAGTAATTTGTAAACAAAAAAGAAAAATTCATTATGAATAAGTCCTGAAAGTTTCATTACAGTCCGAAAATTACTTTATTTTTACAAGACAAGAATTTCCAAATCAATGTGTTTTTCAGCAGAAAAAAGCTGCTAAAACACTAATCATAAATATATGGATTTTGGTCTTTCCTCTTAACATTTTATTTTATTTTTATTTTTTTATTTACGTTGGGCCCATTTTTATCGTGCTATGCTGTTTTTTCAGCAAAAAGTGGAGGTACCTATGTAAGTTAATCCATTACTTAGTTGTCTCCCCTACAAGGGTAAAATTTGATACATGCACCCCCACCCCATATGAAACCTACATAATTTCTCAATGGTTTTGGTCTAGATTTTCACCAGCTTTTGTCACCAGTATTTTTTTCAATTTTTTTTTTAATCGTATCACCCCGAGCAAGGCGGTAACGCCACTAATGTGCAGGGGGGCTACGTAATAGGGAAAAGATTGGAAAAGAAAGCCGGAAACCACATCCTAAACACTAAACAGGGAACAAGGGATGAGCCTCTTAAGTTAAGAGTCTTCTTAACCTGTTCAATAGACGTGGGTGGAGTGTGAACCGGGCGATAGACCTAAACAGATCTCCAGTAACTAGACATAAAGGAGTTTTTGTTTCGTTTTTTAAAATGCTAATGCTCAACAAATAAAATTTGGTAGAGCAGTTGTGTCTGTAAATGACATTCAGGCACCAATCCAATACAAGGCTCAAGAGTCGTTCAAGTTAGGGTTAGTGTGTGTGCGTGTTTTTGAAAGTTTCTGAAGAAGACAATCAACCAAAATCCCCACCCATCTATTCCTGAAGTGAAATGTATTTATTTACTCGGCCTAATTAATTACATGACAGAGAGACTATACACAAAGATGGGGCACAAAGTAAAATTTGTGAAGTACAGGGTGGGAGGGAACAAACCAAAAATAACCTGTAGGTTGATTTAATTTTTTTTTTATCATGATTAAATTTTTCGACATTGAAATTTTAAAATCTTGCGGTTAATTTTTTTCTTTCAATTCAACCAGTAAAGTGTTTTTCTTTAAAAAAAAAAAAAAAAAAAATTAAAATCGCTAATGTAAAAACTTTCTTAAAAATCTCATTACAAGTATGACCACGTGACCTTTCTGAACCTTAATGCCTATTTGAAAATGATAAAAGTTCAAGAAAAAAATGTTTAGCGTTTTTAAAAGGATGCTTAGGAACTGAAAATGCGATCTTTTTCAGTTTTTAATAAAATTTTAATAAAATATAAATCTTTCTTTGCTTCTGAAAGTAAGTAGCAAGCAACTAAAAAGAACAAGAAGCTCGGAAGGTCAGTCTTTTAACGGAAAATAATTATTGATGCAAAAAAAAAAAAATTCAAGACGTAGACAATGAATCAAGAAATGTTTTTTAATGCGTAAAAAAATGAAAGTGATACTGTTTTTTGTTTTGTTTTTGCTTAGTGATAATTTAAGATTTTAGGATTTTTAGCATGTTTTTTTTAAAAGTATACCTCTCTATTTTCAAGAACCGAAAATGATTCAAATCAAACGGAAAGCGACAAAAATATAACTAAAAAATAAAACAAAATAAAAATTTTAAGTGCGCAATTGGTAAAAAAAAGTTATTGCTCAAAAGAAGTTCACTACTTTTCGAATTATCACCTGCTTTGCCGAAATCTCAACATCTGTTTTCAACCTTGCAAAAGAGCAAAGTGAGGGAATGTTACCTTTGCGGCCTGCCTTTTTTGTGATTGCGTAACACATATTCGATGCCGACAACTTTTTAAAGGGAGAAAAATCGGGAGATCCTAATTCATCGCATTATTTTCGCTTTTTTTATGTAACTATTTACATGAAAATAAAAGGAAAATAAAAAGAAATGAAAATAAAAAGAGCAAAACAACGCAAAACTGGAATGTTATTTTTATTATCGGAATTTAATTTTTTATTAAATTTATTTCTAAAACGGTGTACGCGGATTACGCAGGGTGAATAGAGAATTTTAAAGTTAGGTCACAGATAAGAAAAATAAACAGAACGACTTCTGACAGCAGTTATTTAATGATTTAACGATGAAAAAAAAATTCAAACGGAATTAACAAACGAACAAAAATACAAAACCAAATAAGTCTAGGTTAAAAATTTTTTTTTTTTTTGCTTTTTTAAACTTTTGCGTGTTAGTGTTACTGTTAATAATTGCAATGAAATGTTTTGTTTGGGTTTATTTAATAGATAAAATAGCACTTAGCATTGCTTTTCCTTAAATCAATCGACAATCAGAAACAAAAAAAGATATAGACTAGAGAGAGAGAGAGACTCCCGAGTGAGTCTGAGTCCAGAGAATATTGAGATGCATGAAACTTTTTTTTTTTAAACGATACAAACAATATCACATGACAAAATTTGGCTTTTGGTAGGTTCTTTCTTGGCAACTCTATTTTTTAGAATTTCACGACCTTAAAAAACTAGTGTTAAAATAAAAACGTATGCTTAATTTTTACAAGCTGAAAAAAATAAAAACTCCGCGAAAAATGTTGTCAAAAGTTCAGCAGACATTCACAATAACGTATAATAAAATAAACATGCTTTTTAATGAATAACATTTTCTTTTTTTTTTTTTTTTTTTTTTTGACGAAGATATTTTGACGATAGGTGAAAAAACAAGCAACATTTCTTATTTTTGCCTTTAACAAACAACGAAACACAAAAAAGCGCACACGCGTCACTAAGAAAAATTATGAAATTGGTTCCGATTCAAGGTTTCACAGACAAAACAATATCGAAAAATGAACCAAGAAGACGAACCTGATCACAGCCGGTCCATACGCGGCCATGAAAGTAGATAGAATTTTGTTTAAATATGTAATGATCAACTCGGGGAAATTAAAAAGCCCACAACTTACTACAGTATTCCGACATTAACAGGAAGACGACATCACCGGAAGTGGTTTATTTATAGCAAACGGTCTCAGGCAGTTATCTCCCTTGGACTATAAAATTATTACATTGCCTGCTCACTTACGCACGCAAAAAAAAAAAAAAAAATTAAAAAAGCAACACATTCTTAATAGCTAAATTTTAATGTTTTCCCTTTCATCTCTCTACACATAAATGTAATTTTGTTAATAAATGCATTAATTTTTTTTTTTGTAATTCCATATTTTCTTTTTCATATTTGCCGCATTTTGCGTTTGCCCCAACTTGCATATGTCCGCCAAATATTGTTTCAGGGACAAAAAAAAAAAAAAAAAAAATGTATTCAGCCAGAGCTATACCGAAAAAAAAAACGTCTCTACAGTCCATATCTCACAACAAATATTGAGGTGTCCCACAACGCTTGTACACAGAATTAAAGTTCTTAATCCAATTTATAATGATGATTGTCAAAGCGTAGTTTTTTTAAGCACTTCGCCGAAAGCATGGCGCACGCACTGAAGATCGAACCCTATTCACTCGTAACTTATCGATCGAGACAAGCTTGCTAGCCGTAAGACCACGTCGAGGTGCCCTAATGGTTTTCCTAGCGTAGCTTAAATGTGAGACAAAGCCGAAAGTATGGTGCAACCAGTAAGGATAAAAAATCACTACTCAGTCGTAAATGATCTAGCGAGACAATCTTGCTAATGTAGGGGCAACAACGGTAATGCTTGTCAAACTGGCCTTGTGCCAAACACAACCGAAGTCACTCCACAATTTAAATTATCAGAAAGTTGGATGTTGAAATGTAGAAGGATAAAATATTTCGTTTGTACATTAAAGTAAGATTTTTATTAACAGAATAACAAAATTGTAAGAAGAAAAATAAAATGTTCATAGAACAAATGCACGTAGTTAATTGTTCAAAGAGAAACGTAAGTATTTAAATGTCCCACAGAAATTTAGAGTTCATAATTGATAGTAGCAGAATGTGTGTATGTAAAAAGATTAAAAAGTTTGCTAATAAAAGTCTATGTTCTTTTTCTTTTTATGGCCGGATAAAAAATGAAAAGGAAAGTCAAGCAATAAAAGGAGATTGTACTTATCAGAGTCCGTCGAAGCATCTTGTTGTTGTTGTTTTTTTATTTTATTTATTTATTTTTTTTTTGACGGTGTGTGGGTGAAGACGAAGAAAGGAAAATTGGAAGGAGAGGATAAACGAATGTGTGACGTCCGGGTCGACAAATTAAAATTTCTTTAGTCACATTGTGACGAGGTCCTTCAAATTCGGTCCCATGTCGGACTGATTTGACCGGTCAAGCTGTGGTTTAAGTAGTGGATTTTAGTCATGTGATCGGCTCCAACAGCATACCCATTTTTTAGGCGTGAAAAAAAAATTGTCCGATCAATTTTATATTTCCTATCCAATCAGAATCTAGAATCTTAACGTTCACATTTACTTGTGAAATTTGCCTCGGTCTGAGTTTTTTTAATGTTTTTAGTCGTTCTGATCCATTTTTTTCGGGTTTACAATTTTACTTTGTGTGTTTTAGTTAACTGCTGGATGATATCGGAACTAACCATTAACACGTCGAGATGCCCTAATGATTTACCAAGAGTAGCTTAGGTGTGGTACAAAAGTATGGAACAACCAGTGACGTATGAAATTACTATTCACTCGTAACTGATCTAGCGAATAAAGCTTGCTAAACATTATACCACGTCGAGGTGCCAAAATATTTTTATAGGGTAAATTAGTTGTGACACAAGGCCAAAATATGAGGCTCCCTGTGAGGATAGAAGTAGCTCAATCGTAACGGATCTAGCGAGATAAGATTGTTAACCATTACACCATGTCATAGTGCCTATGTTAATCTATTTATGTATTGAATTTCTTTTCTTTTTTTTTTTTTTTTACTGTTGTAACTTTTATTTTCAAGTTTATATGCAATGTCATTGATTTTTTTTTAATCTTCTTAATTCTTGTTCTTTTATAGTGTTCTGTCCTTGACAATATATTTCTCATATTCTTTAACACTTATTAACTCCTTATGTCTTAGTGGCTTTATTGCCTTACTTGGTGTGAAATGAATTTTTGAAAAAATACTGAATTTTGTTAGGTTTATCCCAGTTTATCTTATAGTAGGTTATCCATTCTTTTCCACTTTATAGTGGGGAGTCCGTTTTAGTGAAGGGTAGTTGTGCTTTGCTGCAGATTAACGGAATTTGGCCTCGTTGTAGATAGCCCACTATAAGTCATAAAATGATTATAAATCAAGAAAAGCAAATTGGGTTGAAAAATAACATTTTATATAGACACATATCAATTAAGGTTTTTACAATTAAAGTAATACTTGAAGTATAGGTCCAACGGACGTTAAAATGTTCATGGCTATAAAATGCTGAAAAGAGAATTAATGCTTAGGAATATGGGAGAGCTGTAAGTAAGGAATGTCTTTGATGTATTCGCTCCTTAGGTCAGTAAGTAGTTTTGAGACAGCGAAAGATAAGATTCGAGGGAATGGCGGCTAGCATAGTAAGCCGCTTGACGTCGGTCAAGGGGGCTACTGATTACACTCCTCTCTCTCGAGTGTCTGTGTGTGTCTGCCTCGGTCTGTCTGTCTGGCGATGCTTTCTGTATCGGTTTTTATAGCTTCTTTTTGTATCGCAGCAGATCATTTGGGAATTCATATCCGTATTTGATTCTGGGCTTCCCATTGGCCGATAAATAAAATTCGCGTAGGCTCGCGAACTGGAAATTTAATATTTAATTAATTTTTAGTTTTCAACCAAAACACTGCGCGAATCCAGCTGCGCACCTACGATTTTTGGTCATTTTCTTCTTGGTTGTGAGGTAGCAAACATCCGGTCTATCGATTTTACTCGGTCGGTATCACCACAATCTAAGCATGTCACCACACAAATAATAATTTGGGGGTTGTAGAGACTAGAAAGTTATCTCCTCAACAACTTAAAATAGAATGACATATTTGAGTATCTGCGCATGGCTCGGCGCAGATCATCCGGTTGAAAAAAAAAAACACATTTAAAAGAAATATACATATATATAAACCAATCAGAGATTAGAAAAAGTATATTTGAAAGTGATCCACTTTTTGTCTTTCAAAAATTTATAAGTACGTATGATTTTGTTTCTCTTCAGAGGACCTCTAGCCGTCCCCCTGGACCCAAGTCCAGGCGTCTTGCATTTGGTACTCTCCCACCCTCTCTCTCGCGCCCTTGTTCTGTACCTCTCCTTGTTCTTTAAAGAACATTTCGTAAAGACGGACTCAAATAAGAATATACAATGAAACGAGCATTTAACTGAGCGGACAGATCAAAGACATGTCACCTACAGCTATACCTCCGCTTCTACACCCACCATTATCGTCATTACTGCTTTCATACATCCAACTTACTTTTCTCTTGCATAGGACTATTATAAATATTGTTACTAACCTTGTACAAGATATATGAATATTACTATTATTTTGTATAATACAGAATTACTTAATGTTTAAAATTACTAGCAGTATAAATTACTAGCAGTATAAATTACTAGCAGTATAGCCCGGCGTTGCTCGGGTGTAATGAAAGCTTTAAAACTAATCTATGGTCCTGGAGCTCAGATTCAGCCTAAAGAATATTTGTATGAAATTTGGTGAGAATCGGATAAAAATTGTGGATTTATATAAAGGACATACAGACAGATAAACAGACACACACATCTTGCCTTATATATATATATATATATATATATATATATATATATATATTATCGATTTTCTGCACTATTGTAAGAAACTTCTGAATATTGTTTCTTATGTCTTTGTCTATGAGTGTATGAAATTTGATTAAAATCGGACCACTCCTTCTATAACCTGATTTTTCGATTATCGATTTTCAATATTTATCAGGGGTACCTCGACACAAAACCTAGCTAAGAACACTCGTAGACGCTTATTGTACAACTGTGTAAATTTTCACGAAAATCGGTTCACCCGTTTTAGAGTCTATAGGTAACGGACACACACGCACATACACATACACACACAGACAAAGTTACGTTTATAAATAAGTTTAGATAGATTATTTTTTTGTTCTTGATTGTTTTTATTTTTACACATCTCTTATGGTGGCCTATAAACTTAACAAGGCCAAACCAAGTTTAAAACGCACAAAACGTTCTTCTATTGGCTCTCTCTGAGAGACGGATAAGACTGGTACTTTCTATATTATGTTCATCCTATACAAGGTTCAAGAGCCACTCAAGTTCTAGGATTACTGAATGAGGTGTATATAAAGAATATGTCATCTTATGTAAGAATATATAAGAATATGTCATCTTATGTAAGAATATATAAGAATATGTCATCTTATGTAAGAATATATAAGAATATGTCATCTTATGTAAGAATATATAAGAATATGTCATCTTATGTAAGAATATATAAGAATATGTCATCTTATGTAAGAATATATAAGAATATGTCATCTTATGTAAGAATATATAAGAATATGTCATCTTATGTAAGAATATATAAGAATATGTCATCTTATGTAAGAATATATAAGAATATGTCATCTTATGTAAGAATAAAGATGACGAAGTAAGGATTATTGCGGATATGGAAGGTAGTTAAAAATTAGCCATTGACTTGAAGGGTTAAGATTATGACGTTCGGTGTAGCAACTACACAAATCTATTCCACAGAATAGCAGTTTTTGGATAGAAGCTGTCTGATTAAAACTTCCTCCTTACAATTGGAATACGGAAATTAAATAGCAGTATTTTAGAACCAAAGCATCGCTTCGATCAAGATTTTCATGGATGGTGCAGCATAGGGAGTTTAAGCTGCAAAGTCCTAAGTAAGTGAAACTAAAGAATGAGGCACTCATCTGAACATTTGCCATGGAAATAGCGATAGAGTAGCGACAGTCTTGTGGCGTTGCATCAGTAGGGAAAGAGGTTGCAGGGTGGGAATAATTCTCCACCCACAAGGTCACATAAGAACTGGGATGATCCGGCTACAAACATTCTGTAAAGATCATTGAAGAAAACAATGAAACACGCACACACATAGACGCACTCGCGCACGCATCCAGAAATACGCACACACATACACACACACTCACTCACACATACATACACCCTAAATCAAACACATTTACACGCACACATATCCACACATTCGCAAATACATACATACATACATACATACATACATACATCCTAAATCAAACACATTTACACGCACACATATCCACACATTCGCAAATACATACATACATACATACATACATACATCCTAAATCAAACACATTTACACGCACACATATCCACACATTCGCAAATACATACATACATACATACATACATACATCCTAAATCAAACACATTTACACGCACACATATCCACACATTCGCAAATACATACATACATACATACATACATACATCCTAAATCAAACACATTTACACGCACACATATCCACACATTCGCAAATACATACATACATACATACATACATACATCCTAAATCAAACACATTTACACGCACACATATCCACACATTCGCAAATACATACATACATACATACATACATACATCCTAAATCAAACACATTTACACGCACACATATCCACACATTCGCAAATACATACATACATACATACATACATACATCCTAAATCAAACACATTTACACGCACACATATCCACACATTCGCAAATACATACATACATACATACATACATACATACATCCTAAATCAAACACATTTACACGCACACATATCCACACATTCGCAAATACATACATACATACATACATACATACATCCTAAATCAAACACATTTACACGCACACATATCCACACATTCGCAAATACATACATACATACATACATACATACATCCTAAATCAAACACATTTACACGCACACATATCCACACATTCGCAAATACATACATACATACATACATACATACATCCTAAATCAAACACATTTACACGCACACATATCCACACATTCGCAAATACATACATACATACATACATACATACATCCTAAATCAAACACATTTACACGCACACATATCCACACATTCGCAAATACATACATACATACATACATACTCTTACGCTTATATGAAAGGGAATATCCGTTTAAAAAATTGCTATCATTCAGTTGATTGAACTAACACTGAAATAAATTTGTTTATATTTCTGAGATAAGGTATTTACATTATTGACATTGTTTGGACTGTTGTCCTGATCTTTATTGTTATATTCACAACGTTTCTGCCGTCAAGGACGAGGCCCAGTTGATAAAAGCGTTGGTTGGATCCAGTGACTTGACCCAAAGAATTGTGAGTTCAATACCTGGCGACAGAAATAGCGAAAAAAGAAACTTAGAGATTAGAGTTAAATGGAGATAACTAAAATATTTGGAAGTGGCATGACCCATGGAATGAGAACAATCTACCCCAGCGATCCAACTTAAAGGATTTGGTTCAAAATTCCAATAACCTGAAGAAGGTCAGAGAGTCCAACAGCCGAAAAGTTGATGTTATTTTCCCCAAACCCTATTATATCATCCATTTACTCAAGCTCATCAAGTATGCTACGTGCTGCTTTCCTCTGTCCCTCTCTCTATCTCTTTCTCTCTCTCTCTCTGTCTCTCTCTCTCCTCAATCTGTTCTGTGAGTATCAAATTTTCCAAGCTCTCCTTCCTCATTTCATTTGCTAAAAAATTCGACTGCCTCTTCTTGATCCTAAGTATAAGCTTCCTTCTGGTTTCCATTTTCTTAAAATGCTCAATATCTTCGGTCCATAATATCCTCGGCATCTTACTGTAGAACTACATTTCTTTTACTTCCGGTCTATTCTTCATTATGAGAAAATTGTCCAGCATTTGCTGCTATCTAGGAGGACAGAGTTTAATTAATAAAAGCTGTTTTGAATCTGTTCCGCCATTACCTCTTCATTTTATAAACATTTCTCCTCCAAACAAGGCAATAAATTCACTGAGATGCAAAGGGGATTATAAGAAGACAAACATTATTAAGGAGAGAGAACAATAAAAGAGTAGTAATTACGAAGACAAAAGATAACAATTGACATTGCATTTAATTTTTGAAGATTATATTTGACTGGAAGCAACAGATCAGAAGAGAGTTCCACAAGAGAGAAGTGTGAGAGAAGAAACTGTTAGCATAGAATTTACGGCTACATCTACCCGATTCAGCTATACAATGATGAGATCTATCTGGCAATCTAGTACTGCGCTTACGTTCATAAAGTTTAAACACTAAAGAGGAAAGCTGATCATAACAATTAGCACAAAAGATATGGATAGAAAACCACGTGCGAGAATTGTGATAAAAAAGAAACTGTTAACATAGAACTTACGGCTACATTTTGCCCTTTTAAGCTCTAAATTGATGAGACCTCTACGCCAGTCTAGTCAATCAGTTAAGCGCCATACGTGATACATGCTTTCGGCGATCATGTCTCGAAAGAGAAGATTATCCCGCAGTAGATTGCCATTGCTTTCTGCGGGTGACTGGTTGCTGACCAAGGCTATAGAACCTAATCTGTCCTATTATTTGACTCATAGCTAGAGGGAGAAGAGATGTATTATATAATTACGTAGTAATTAGTGGGGGTCAGTTTATTACTTCATAACAATAGGAAGCCGATCCCCCACTTTATGACCGGTAGATTAAAGTTGACCGGAAAAGTTGAAGCTGGAAGGAAGTTCAGAAAAGAAACTGTTAACATAGAACTTACGGCTACATCTACCCGATTCAGCTATACAATGATGAGATCCAGCTGGCAATTTAGTACTGCGCTTACGTTCATAAAGTTTAAACACTAAAGAGGAAAGCTGATCATAACAATTAGCATAAAAGATATGTATAGAAAACCAACGGGGAAGCTACATTACGACGGGACCGAAGCCTAGATTCCAGGTCATAACCAATAACATTGCAGATTCTTCTTTGGATCCCCACTGAGAAAAGTTCATCAGAACAATTAGCATGAAAATATCTCTTAGAAATGGCACAGGGAGGCTATGTTACGGGGATCAAAAGTTGACTAAAATTGAAATGTCAGGTCAGGACCAGAAGTATTGCAGATTATTCTTTTGGTTTTGTCGATAATCTCTAAATACACAACAGAAATACCCGACCAGATGTAACTGCAATATTTTACATAAGATATATTTGTTGCACCTATATAACTAGTGGTACTGGGTGTCCTTCTTGTTCGAGAAACAACCAATGACAAGTTATACTTGCTGTAGCAATATAACGAGTAGAGAAGGGCGTTTCTTCTTTTCCTCTTTTAAAATCAAACAGGTAATTATTAAGTTGGATAGTGCTAAAACTTTTCTCCCTCTTGATGTCAATTTTTCCTATGAGTATCAGATTTTTCAAGCCTTCTTTCCTCATTATGTACTTTATAAATTTCAGCTGTCTCTTCCTGACATTTTTTATTGTCATTTTCATTATCAAATTTTCATTGTCATTTTTTCTTCTTAACCTTTTTTTTTTTACAAATGACCAAGAATGGGAATCATAGAAGCACACCTATAATCATTAAATAAATGAACAAAAGTTTTTTGATGTCATTTTTTATTGTAATGTTTTATCATAATTTTTATAGTCAAATTTTATTGTCATTTTTTTCTTGTTGACTTCTGTTTACACATGACCAAGTATGGAAATTATAAAAGCGTAAATTTAATCATCAAATAATTGCATGAAAATTTTTTATTGTCATTTTTATAGTCATTTTTATTGACCTTTTTTTAATGCCATTTTTATTGTTATTTTTATTGTCAATTATCTTACTGCCATTTTTTTCTTGTTGACTTGTTCACGAATGATCAAGAATAGATTTCACGGAAGCGCACCTGTAATCAACAAATAAAAGGACGAAAATATTTAATGTTATTTTTTATTTTGATTTTTTATTATAAATGTATTGTCATTTTTATTGAAAAATTTTTATTGTCATTTTTTCTTGTTGACCTTTGTTTAGAAATGACCAAGTAAGGAAATCATGAAAGCGTAACTTTAATAATCAAATAAATGGTTGGACATTTCTTAATGTAATTTGTCTACTGTCACTTTTTATTGTCATTTTTTTCTTGTTGTCCTTTGCTTACAAAAGACCAAGTATGGAAATCTTGAAAGCGCACATATAACAATCAAATAAATAGACGAAAATATTTAATGTTATTTTTTATTATAATTTTTATTGTCATTTTTTATTATAATTTTTTTTGTCATTTTTACTGTCAAATTTTTACTGTCATTTTTTCTTGTTGACCTTTGTTTAGAAATGACCAAGTATGAAAATCATGAAAGCGTAACTTTAATCATCAAATAAATGGGTGGACATTTCTTAATGTCATATTTGTCTGTTGTCACTTTTTATTGTTATTTTTTCTTGTCCTTTGCTTACAAAAGACCAAGTATAGAAACCTTGAAAGCGTACGTATAAAAATCAAATAAATAGACGAAAATATTTAATGTTATTTTTTATTATAATTTTTATTGTCATTTTTTATTATAATTTTTTTGTCATTTTTACTGTCAAATTTTTACTGTCATTTTTTCTTGTTGACCTTTGTTTAGAAATGACCAAGTATGAAAATCATGAAAGCGTAACTTTTATCATCAAATAAATGGGTGGACATTTCTTAATGTCATATTTGTCTGTTGTCACTTTTTATTGTTATTTTTTCTTGTCCTTTGCTTACAAAAGACCAAGTATAGAAACCTTGAAAGCGTACGTATAAAAATCAAATAAATAGACGAAAATATTTAATGTTATTTTTTATTGCCATTTTTATTTTCCTTTTTTATTATAATTTTTATTGTCATTTTTACTGACAAATTTTTACTGTCAAATATTTACTGTCATTTTTTCTTGTTGATCTTTGTTTAGAAATGACCAAGTATGGAAATCATGAAAGCGTAACTTTTATCATCAAATAATTGCATGAATTTTGTTATTGTCATTTTTATTGTCATTTTATTGAACTTTTAAAATGCTATTTTAATTGTTATTCTTATTCTCAGTTTTTTCATTTCCATTTTTTTCTTGCTGACTTTCGTTCACGAATGAATAATAACGCACCTATAACCATCAAGTAAATGGACGAAAATATTTAATGTCATTTTTATTGAAATTTGTGAAATAAATATAATGGCATATCAGTTGGTTCTTTTTTTTATTTATTTATTTGTTCGCATAATGCCAAGACCCAAGGTAGCAGATTACTAAATGAGATTGTTGGAAGAGATTGGGGAGAATGACGTGAGAAATGACGTGAACATGTGATTTTTTTGTATCTGTTTTCTGTGGTGTAATGGATACTGACTCGGAATGAGATCTTGGAAAGCCGAGTTCGAATTCCAGTTGAACTCGTTGCATTCACTTACGCACAAATACCCTTGGGAAAAGGTATTAATCCATCTCTTCTCCCTGCAGCTATGGAGTTGAATTGCAGGACAGATTGGGTTCTATAGCCTTAGTTGACAACCAGTCTACCGCAGAAAGTAATGGCAACCTACTGCGGGATAATCTTCTGCCTAGACAGTCACGGATCAAAAGAGACATGATCGCCTAAGCGTGTATCACATATGGCATGTGATTGACTTTCTACGGCTTATCAATCTTTTGAAGATTATTTAAAGTCAGAAAATATTTTTAAACTGATTTTTTTTGTTTTTTTTGGTAATAAAGATTTAGTGAAACAAGTCTTACTAATTAACCCATAACCTATAGATTCAAACCTTTTCTAAGGGTATTTCCTCAAAATTGAATATAATGAACCAACCGAAATCGGAATTTAGATCCTCAAATAACAATTTTGAGCAATTATCTATTGCACTAACCGCACATCGAAGCTTACAGCCCTGCGGTACTGACCAGGCTTGAAGTTGCTTAAATTTGTTGATCGTACGGGAATCGATGTTTCATCGTTATACGGCCGTAACTATCTTTTATGAGGACATGTAGGCTGTATATCGATTGACCTGGAATTGATATTTGGCCGTGACCCTAAACATTTCCGGCCTGGTGCTCACCAGAGAGGTGAAATATTTTCGCTGATTCTTCACTTAATTTTATAAAATAAACATTTGCTAAATTTAGGCGATCACGTATCTTCCCGGCCTCCTATAGATATAACGTTTGAATTTTTTCTATCCCTCTTTGTCCTTGATCTGTCATCCAGTCACACAAACTTGTTAAGCAGTTTACTCGCTGTTTTAATCTGCTTTTCTTTCCTTCAGCGTGTCTCGTGAGGGTTAAATTCTCCAGGTTCACTTTCTTCATTAGGTGCCAATAAAATTGAAATTGTCTCTTTCTTATTATAAGTATATAATTTCTTGTTAGTACATCCTCACATTTCTGTCGATAGTATTCTTAGCATGCATCAGTAGAATATCTAACATATTTATAAGCCTACCATTCGTCCTTGCTTTGAATATCGCTGTCACATCAGGTCTGGTGCTCCGGTTAAATATTCTTGTAAAATCCAAAGAATAATCTGCAATATTTCTAGTCAGAATCTATCTTACATATTTATAGGTCTATCGTTCGTCCTTGCTTTAAATATTGCCGCCACATCTGACCGGGTACTTCTGCAATGTATTTAGAGATTCTTGATAGAATCCAAAGAAGAACCTGCAATGTTTTTAGTCTCAGCCTGGCATCCCAGCTTCCCACCGGCATAACACAACTTTCCTGCGCCTTATCTATAAATGTTTTCATGATAATTGTTCTGATGAACTTTTCTCTAAGGTATGTAGACATTATGAATTTTACCGCAGTACTAAATTGGCGGTATGGTTTCATTATTTTACAGTTGAAATGGCTAAATGTAGCCGTAAGTTGTACGCTAACATTTTCTTTTCATTTATTTATCGCTTGTAGAACTTTTCCCCGGCTCTATGCTTTAGTTGAATAATCGCCCGGTTCACACTCCACCCACGTCTATTGAACAGGTTAAGAGGCTCATCCCTTGTTCCCTGTTTAGGATGTGGTTTCCGGCTTTCTCTTTTCCAATCTTCTCACTTTTTTTTTTATGAATTGGAGTAGATAGATCTATCTATCGCCCGGTTCACACTCCACCCACGTCTATTGAACAGGTTAAGAGGCTCATTACTTGTTCCCTGTTTAGGATGTGGTTTCCGGCTTTCTCTTTTCCAATCTTCTCACTTTGTTTTTTTTTTTATGAATTGGAGTAGATAGATCTATCTATCGCCCGGTTCACACTCCACCCACGTCTATTGAACAGGTTAAGAGGCTCATCACTTTTTCCCTGTTTAGGATGTGATTTCCGTCTTTCTCTTTTTCAATCTTTTTACTACTACGTACCCCCTGCACATCAGTGGCGTTACCGCCTTGCTCGGGGTGATACGATTAAAAATATATATATATATATATATATATTACTGATTAATAATAAATTAAGAATCATTCAAGTAATTGAATAAGAATTTAAGTGAGATGTGGTTCTCCAGAAGAATGCAGAGAACACAATGTGTAGAAGATGTAAGCAAATAGAAACATTTTGGGAATAATGAAACAAAATGGATAATCGGACAGACAGTTTACATTTCTGGGTCATGTTTGGAGAAAAGAAGACACGGGAAATTTGATACTCTCAGGATATATTGAAGACAATAGAGACGGCGAAAAGCAGCGAATAAGCTACCTAATGAATTTGTGTAAATGCGTTCAAAATAGGGAGTTAGAGGGATAATAAAAAGACGAACATTCCCTAAAGAAGAAGAAGAAGAAGAAGAAGAAGAAGAAGAAGAAGAAGAAGAAGATACCACTCAACGCCTGTAAATGCTACAAAGTCATTGGATGCTTAATGACCCAGTTTGAAGTGATGTCGTTTATGTCGGCGAGTTTTCAACCAATTGTAGGGAAAATATTTTTCTTTTTAACTCGAAAAACCACTTTTATCAGTTGAGTAATTTACGGAAACATTTATGCAATCTGTCAGAACGAGATCTGTGGGAAATAATAATTTTTCTCAGCCTATTTCCGAAAATCTAGATTTACGAAAAGGCGCTGAAAGACATCTTTCCAGATTAGATATCGAGAACTTTCTTTTCAATCGGCTAGAATAGGTGATTTTGGGGGTAAACTTTGTTCTGTAATTAATTTGAGTGAGTGAAGATTTCACACGCATGTACGCACAAATTTTTTTGATAGGACAGTTATTGATTCTTGGTAAAATGTAAATTTTTTACCCTAGATATTTTCAAATATTTCGTTTCTTTAATGAAATACTCCTTTCTCAAATCAACATTCTTTTGCATGAACGTACAAATTTTAAATTTGTACAAATTTTAAATTTTAATTTAACAGTTGAAAGAAAATGGTTAGCTTATTTCCGTTAATAATAAATTAGATAAATAAACAAAATAAAACAACATAAAAATAAATAAATGATAATTACTTCCACCCATAAGCATGGACCAAGCAAGTCTCCCTGAAAGCAATACACTGCGCCTCTTTGGACTTACGCTATCTTCCAACTATATATCAGTCAGTCAGTTAAGTGCCATACGGGAAACACGCTTGGGCGATCATGTCTCGAAAGAGACATGACTGACTGGGCAAGAGATTATCCTGCAGTAGGTTGCTATTGCTTTCTGCGGTAAACTGGTTGCCAGCCAAGGCTATAGAACCCAATCTGTTCTGTTATTTAATCCATAACTAGAAGGAAGAGACGGATTAACACCTTTCCTAAGGGTATTTGCGCGTAAGTGAATGCAATGAATACAACTGGAATTCGAACTCGGCTCCCCGATTTCTCGTTTCGAGCCGATATCCAATGCACTACAATGCACATCCCCAACTATATATATATCTAGAGAGAGAATAACAAACTCCCATTCCTTGATGTATTCATTGATTCTAGCACACATAGATTTACTACTTCTCTATATAGGAAACCAACTAGCATAACTCGTGTCTTCTTAATTATAATAGTGAATGCCCCCAACGATATAAGTTGGCTGTTATGAAAAAAAAAACTTACTTCAACGCATACAAATGATATCTTCTTCTAAATCCATATTTTATAAAGAATTACAAAACATTAAGCAAACACTTGTCAATAACGGATGTCCTAACTTCGTTATTGACCAAGAAATTAAAATGTATCTCAACAAACTTAACAACAGGTCTAACAATATTGATAATATTAATAATAATGGTGTCAGTTAAGTGCCATATTTGATATACGCTTGGGCGATCATGTCTCTTTAGAGACATGACTGACTGGGCAGAAGATTATCCCGCAGTAGGTTGCCATTGCTTTCGGCGGTACACTGGTTGCCGACCAAGTCTTTAGAACCTAATCTGTCCTGTTATTTGTCTCATAGCTGGAGGGAGAAGAGATATATCATATTATTACGTAGTAATTAATGGGGGATCATGTTATTACTTCATAACAATAGAAAATCGATCCCCCACTTCATGACCAGTAGAAGCCTTAATCATGATTTCAACAATTATATTCAGTCAGTCAGTTCAGTGCCATACATAATACACGCTTGGGCAATCATGTCTCGAAAGAGACATGACTGACTGAGCACAAGATTATCCCACAGCAGGTTGCCATTGCTTTCTGCGGTAGACTGGTTGCCGATCAAGGCTATAGAACCCAATCTGCCCTATTATTTAACCCATAACTGGAAGGAATAGTAGGATTAATACCTTTCCCAAGGGTATTTGCGCGTAAGTGAATGCAATGAATTCGGTTGGAATTCGAACTCGGCTCCCCGATTTCTCATTCCGAGCCGATATCCAATGCAACACAACGCACATCCTGGTGTGCATCAAAATAAACATAACACTATTATACTATTTGCAACCAAATACATAATAATTGTAAACAAGATGAAAAAACTCTCAAAAATATAATACGCAGAAATGTTAAACCAATAAATAATAATAATAATAATAATAATAATAATAATAATAATAATCAAATTAAGCTCATCATATATTATAAAATATTTAAAACAATTGACCTCATAGTCTCTAATAACCCTACAAGCACACAACTAAATCCTCTACAGAAAACCAATATTTGTAGTGTATCAATTTACATGCCCGTTCAGAGAGTGTATCTCTAGTACTAATAATAAACTACATATATTGGTTTTACTACAACCACGCTCTCCCGTAGGCCTACCTGTCTCTTTTCTGATCAGAGTACAATTAAACAACATTTCTTAGAAAAACATAGCCATGTAGGTAATATCAGACAGATTTTAGTCAACAATACAATAATCCTCCCTCATACACACAGTAAAAAGAACCTTCAGATATTGGAGGCCATCTACATTAAATACAAACAACCCATACTTAATAAAATCACGTTTAAATCTGGCCATAAAACATTATATTGCATTTAAATATATAGTTCTGTTAACATTTCGTGTTCTCACGTGATGTGACGTCATAGAAACGCATTACAAATTTACGAACTGCCTTTGTTATTTGGTAACTGTTGTCGTTGCTTAGCAAAGTTTTATGTCAACACAAGAGAAAATCGTCTATGATGGTGAATGTTTTTATGTTAACGTCCTTGCAACCTCTACGAAGATGGCTCATGTGAGCCGAAAGCTTAGAACCAAATTAATAAAAAAAAATTATCCAAATGTTGGAGAATTTTTGTCTTCATTTTCACCTGAAATTAAAGCGAAAATACGATGTTTAGAACGGCTCATGATTAAACATAATAGACGTTCATTGTCTCTTATATGTTTCAAAAATTATTTGCTGCCTCGATACACTATATGTATATATATATATATATATTAGTCATCCACATACAAGCCTGTTTCGCTGTATCACAGCTCATCAGTGTGGCTAGACGCATCCACTTGCTTCTGGTCGGGATCGAAACTCAACCACTTGCTTCTGGTCGCAATCGTCAGACTATAACGATTGCGTTTATCATGAAACAAACACTCGTCTCTGTGTTCATTTCAATGTCCCATATAAACAGCGAAATATATATATATATATATATATATATTTGGCATCCATATACAAGCCTGTTTCGCTGTATATATGGGACATTGAAATGAACACACAGAGACGAGTGTTTGCTTCATGATAAACGCAATCGTTATAGTCTGACGATTGCGTTTAGCATTAAATAGACTGTCTCATGTGGGTGTTGACTTCAATGTCCACTTTTATATTTACAGACACTCTTTACTTGATATAAAATATATAAAAAATCTCTACACACATCAAACAGAATATGTATCATTCATCGATTTCAAGTCATCTACAACAAAATTCCTGTCTACTCGCACAATATAGAAAATAATGATGGACAACACAACTATCAAGAAAACAACAAAAGCAAACTACAGATCCCCGAGGCAATATTCATTAAAAAACTTAAGCCGTCAATTAATAGAATCAGCTATGAATACTGTAGTGCAAAAAAAAAACCAAACTAAATGACTATAAAAGGCTTCGGTCAGTGTCAGTCAGACAGCCAGATGGGAGCAGCGAGACGACGCACTAAAATATAACGGGAGAAACTTCAAGTCCACCCGGACGTAAGGTCACGTCGCGCATTCATTCTCTTTTTCCGTCATTCTCGTGTGCTGATTCCTTTTACTTCTTCTTCATTCAAAAACAAGCTTACCAAACAAACGCTCATACATAAATACATACATACATAGATACATACATACATACGCATGATCTCTTTCCAACAGGTTACTGCTACGAATATTTCTACAACTCTTGATACCCTTAACTCATTACTTGTTTCTCATTGAACATTAACTTCTACAATTCTTTTTATCCTTTCTATGAATAAATTTCTATTTTAATATGCAAAATGTATACTTTATTCTTTTCCACTAATTCACACATTCCAATAACTCAAATCCAACATTCCAACCTGCTGAAAAACTTCTGATGATGATAACGAAATAAACCCTAAGTTGTAGGGAGTTCTGTTATGTATGTCACAAGGCCGAATTAATAAACATTAACCATCTCCATACGGCTTCATATACACTTTTCCTTCCGAGTCCTACCCAAAGACCTAAGGTCAGAAATAGCTTCATGACATTTTCCACACTGATCAATTTAAAAAATAAAAACCTAAGACCACACACATTTTACTTAGATAAGGCCTTTCGTTATGCGTGAGCTGTACTTGTGAGTTCAATTTTTTGTATTTCTTTAAGGCATAGTTACGTATGCAAATTACTAACTTCCCGCTGCGGGAAAATGAACAGAATGATTGGAGAGTTCCATAATAATTATACTAAACCGTTTGGTTAATTCCTCTTTGTAACTAATTAACTAACGGAAGATTCCAAGATGAACAAGATCACAATTATATTAAGCACGTATGTTGCATGACTTCATACTGGTGGCGTTTCATTCGTTTTGACGCTTTGATTAACAGTACAGCCGTTTTTTTTTTTTTTTTTTTTTTTTTTTTTTTGGCCTATTACAAGACAATCAATGTTTGTGCAAAGACTTACAATTTTTGTAGATTTATATATCTTTATACTTGAAATTTAAAAAAGTATATATAACTAGAAGACAGATATATTATCGGAATATTTTTTATCATTGTCACTGTTTTTTCTTTACTTTATATTTTCTTAAATCGTGCTCTTCTTTCATGTATTGAAAAATATTAGAAGAATTACGTCAATCATTTTGTTCATTATTATTATTATTATTTTAATCATATCGCCTCAACCAAAGCATTTTACTGCCACTGTTTTGCAGGGGCTTACATAGAAGTAAAGTTATGAGAAAGAGTGACAGGTTATGGGGGTGTCAGAAAGTGGGTAAGAGAAGGATGAGAATGCTGATATGAGAGAGAGAGAGAGAGAGAGAGAGAGAAAAAAAGAGAGGGAGGTTGCAGGTTAGTGTGATAGGAGATGACTATTGACTTTACATTTAAATTCTTGGAGATTGTAGCTGTCGAGAAAACAAGTAAATGGAAGGGAATTCCACGGGCGGGAAGTGCGAGAAAAGAAGCTGATGGAGTAGAATTTGCGTTTACATTTTATTGGTTTCACAGTAACAGGGTGGTACCTGGTTCATAATTTTGTGGCTCGAATATATATATATATATATATATATATATATATATATATATATATATATATATATATATTATGCTCTCATTGCGATTGAGCTCTCTGGAGAAGAAAATTTTAAAAACAGTTTCCACTTCGGCTATAATGCGTGACTCTTCAGAAATGAATTGAGTTCTCTCGGTGACTAGCGTCTGTATACACTGCTTATAGACAAGTCGTTAAAATTTCCCTTCTTTGGTGCCATGCGTCGATGGCTTAGGGAGTAGAGACTCCGACTGACACCAAAGCGGCCGAGTTTCGATCCCAGTCAGAAGCAAGTGGATATGTCTAGCTACACTGATGAGCTGTGATACAGCGTAAACAAACGAGGCTTGTATGTGGATGACTAATATATATGATTATTATTATTATTAATAATGTTACTTTTAATTCTTTTAAAATTCATTTTTCCTATTGTGTATTAAGAGAAGCGCTTTTATATATATATATATATATCCATTGTATTTGCTACCGACCCAAAACCGTCTCACACTTCCTTGCAGCTATTATGCACATATTGTGACCTATACAGAATATACAGTCTGGACGGATTATTAAGTTAATTTGGGGGCTGGAAACGCCCGAGTCTCAGACCAAGTGTGCCGTGTGAACTAACAGTTTTAGTTTCTGTCCAACTCAGCCAGTGGACTTTTGTAATTGACCAAAGAACGCCCATATCAGCTTTATCTGAAATGTAATTAGACCAAACCGGTCAACATTGAAATTTCATCGTTTCACAGATGTCTTCTATCCAATCTATATTCTCCATTATACTTTAAGTGAAACTGAACAGTCGAGTTTGTTGACAAATCAGTTGGGTTTCTTTCCCGGCTTGAAGCAAATGGTTAATCTACCCGCACTGATGAGATGTGATACAGCAAAACAGGCCTGTATGCGGAGATATATATATATATATATATATATATATATATATATATATATATATAGTCATCCGCAGACAGATCTGTTTCGCTGTATCACAGCTCATCAGTACGGTTAGATATCCGATTGCTTTTAGGATTGAAACTCGAACGAATTGACATCAGTCGGCGATTCTACCTCTGAGCTATGGGCGCTCGGTTGTTAAATTAGTTAGTTTTTGGTCATAATAGAATTAGACGATTGCACATTTGTATTAAAAAGTGTTCAATACAATTATATTGTAGAACTTTTGAATATTCTTAATTTGTAAACAAGTTATTACGCGACCTAGGTTTCTACCATGTGGTGTCTTCAGGCGATTTGCAATAACTGATTTTACCGTTTTTTTAAGAACGCTCAAGTAACGGTAATTTTTTTGAACGCTCACGTGACGGGGAATTTTTGAACGCGCAATTTTTTAAATTACAAGACATTATAACGTTTTCATCCATGGTTGTATGAACCTAATAGGTATTTTTTAGTATGGTTACACTTAGTCATAATTTCTTTCATTCAATAGTTCGTTTTTGTTTGGGAATAGCATAATTGTTAACTTTTCTTCCTGGCACAGTCTAGATATTTTGCCACCATTGTAAGGCTTGGCTATTTTCACTATACTCCACGTTATGTCTGGGTCTTTTCCATATTTTAATTTCAATTTCCATACGTGGCTAGCCAATTTTGTACAGTTTTTTAAGTTTTCTATTTTGAATGTAAACTTGTGATTGAACCACCTGGTCTTAAAAGTGTCTTTGGTTGATCCAAATATATTTTATTTTGGTCATTTAAGTCATGTACTTTTGCTTTGTAAATGCCTTTTTTTGTATTACAAAGTCCTTGAAGTGGGCATTTATTTTTGTCCCTGCAGTTGCATTCTTTATTAGTGATCTTGTTTTGTACAATGATATTCAAATTTCTGACATTTTGTTTTTTTATGAAATTTTCTAAATTATTAGTACAGCTATAACTTAGCTTGATATTGTATTTCTATTGAAAATTTTGTTTAGTTCTGAGCTTTTTGGAAAGTCTTTATCTATCAGTTTTAAAAATATTTGTTCTATTTTGTTTTTTTCCTCTAAGTTAAATAGTGGGTTGAATCAGATAATGTTTCGTTTTCTATCATCGTTTTTTGTTTGTCTGTTTGATTGTATAGTAAAATGTTCTTATGGCCAGATTTTCTTAGTGCATCTTCAGAGTTTTTTTTTCTTATTGTTTTGTTTGACAAATCTTTTGGTAGCCTGTGTTCTATTCCTTTGTAAATGAACTTAATTATGATTTTGGGATGGTTGGATTTTGTATTTATGTACTTTGACTTAGTGTTTGTTTTCATTGATGGACAGACATTGCCAGTTTGTAAATTTAATTCCACATCTAAATATTGGACTACTTTTCTATTTACGTAGTTTTCAGTTGCGTTCTCTATCTATTATTTCAACTTCATTCCATAGAGGGCGGTGATCCCCTTTCTCCCTCTAGGAACTACGTAAACTTAAGGAATCAGCACATATGCTAGGCTACAAAACTCTCCTAAGCTGACCAAGCATAGAGGTGAACACAATATGGGAACCAGTAATACGGAGTGCCAGAGAAAATCATTAGTGTCGAAAATTTCAATATGAGCTCTGGTAAAAAATACCAAGAGAAAACCATTAGCATCAAAAAATTGCAATATGAACTCTGGTAAAAAAAAGATTACTGAACATTAAGGTTTATAAGTCCCCCAAATGCAGTTGTTCCACATGGCCCAGTGGATATAGACGTTGGTTAGTTCCTGTGACTTGACCCAAAGAGTTGTGAGTTCGATACCAGGCCACAGCAGACTACCAGTAGAGGATCTAAGCAAAGTTCATATATCCCAGTGATTTTAATAAAGTGTTTGGTTCGAAATTCCTAGCAGAAGAAGTCCGGAGCGTACAAATGGCAACAAAGATGAGGACAATAGTCTGAATAATGTAAATATTGTAAATACTACCTCATCTAAAAAAATATAGACAAATACTAAAGGTAGACATTACATTAGTTTAGTCTACACGTGAGTTAAAACAGTAGACATTTGTCCAGTTTACACTAGCGTTAAAAAATAGACATTTGTCCATTTCACGCTAGAGTTAAAAAGTAGATATAAATTAAAAAATACACATTTGTCCAGTTTACACAAGAGTTAAAAAATAGTCTTAAGTCCAGTATGCACATGTGTCAAAAGATACTTATTAGGCGTCTGATGCACATGTGTCAAAAGATAGTTATTAGGCGTCTGATGCACATGTGTCAAAAGATAGTTATTAGGCGTCTGATGCACATGTGTCAAAAGATAGTTATTAGGCGTCAGATGCACATGTGTCAAAAGATAGTAATTAGGCGTCAGATGCACATGTGTCAAAAGATAGTAATTAGGCGTCTGATGCACATGTGTCAAAAGATAGTTATTAGGCGTCT
>JBBBDQ010001757.1:0-151100 GCA_037127315.1 Ascarosepion bandense
ATTTGATTATGAAATTATTCTCAGTTATAGCTGCTCGAACAATTTAGAAAAAATATTTAAATTACATAACAATAAAATATTAAAAGCATACAACAAAAATAACTTCAACACTAAAGTGATAATTGACATCAAAATTTGTTTTTGTGTTTGCAGATATGAAAAACAATTTTTTTCAACATTAAAAATCGAACCTGAAAATGAACAAGAAAATAAAAATAACTAAATCTAAATAAAATAATATCATGAATTAGTAAGTATAATCAATAAATAAGTAAATAAGTTAAGTAAATTATAAATATAATAACAAATAATAACAAATCATAGACACAATAACTAAATTGATAAATAATTAAATTAAGTTAATAAAAAATATAATAACAAATAATAACAAATCATAGACACAATAACTAAATTGATAAATAATTAAATTAAGTTAATAAAAATATAATCACAAATAATAACAAATCATAGACACAATAACTAAATTGATAAATAATTAAATTAAGTTAATAATAAATATAATAACAAATAATAACAAATCATAGACACAATAACTAAATTGATAAATAATTAAATTAAGTTAATAAAAAATATAATAACAAATAATAACAAATCATAGACACAATAACTAAATTGATAAATAATTAAATTAAGTTAATAAAAAATATAATCACAAATAATAACAAATCATAGACACAATAACTAAATTGATAAATAATTAAATTAAGTTAATAATAAATATAATAACAAATAATAACAAATCATAGACACAATAACTAAATTGATAAATAATTAAATTAAGTTAATAATAATATAATAACAAATAATAACAAATCATAGACACAATAACTAAATTGATAAATAATTAAATTAAGTTAATAATAAATATAATAACAAATAATAACAAATCATAGACACAATAACTAAATTGAGAAATAATTAAATTAAGTTAATAATAAATATAATAACAAATAATCATAGACACAATAACTAAATTGATAAATAATTAAATTAAGTTAATAATAAATATAATAACAAATAATAACAAATCATAGACACAATAACTAAATTTATAAATAATTAAATTAAGTTAATAATAAATATTATAACAAATAATAACAAATCATAGACACAATAACTAAATTGATAAATAAGTAAATTAAGTTAATAAAAAATATAATAACAAATAATAACAAATCATAGACACAATAACTAAATTGATAAATAATTAAATTAAGTTAATAATAAATATAATAACAAATAATAACAAATCATAGACACAATAACTAAATTGATAAATAATTAAATTAAGTTAATAAAAAATATAATAACAAATAAATAGACACAATAACTAAATTGATAAATAATTAAATTAAGTTAATAATAAATATAATAACAAATAATAACAAATCATAGACACAATAACTAAATTGATAAATTATTAAATTAAGTTAATAATAAATATAATAACAAATAATAACAAATCATAGACACAATAACTAAATTGATAAATAATTAAATTAAGTTAATAATAAATATAATAACAAATAATAACAAATCATAGACACAATAACTAAATTGATAAATAATTAAATTAAGTTAATAAAAAATATAATAACAAATAATAACAAATCATAGACACAATAACTAAATTGATAAATAATTAAATTAAGTTAATAATAAATATAATAACAAATAACAACAAATCATAGACACAATAACTAAATTGATAAATAATTAAATTAAGTTAATAAAAAATATAATAACAAATCATAGACACAATAACTAAATTGATAAATAATTAAATTAAGTTAATAATAAATATAATAACAAATAATAACAAATCATAGACACAATGACTAAATTGATAAATAATTAAATTAAGTTAATAATAATATAATAACAAATAATAACAAATCATAGACACAATAACTAAATTGATAAATAATTAAATTAAGTTAATAATAAATATAATAACAAATAATAACAAATCATAGACACAATAACTAAATTGATAAATAATTAAATTAAGTTAATAATAAATATAATAAAAAATAATAACAAATCATAGACACAATAACTAAATTGATGAATAATTAAAGTTAATAATAAATATAAGTTAATAATAAATATAATAACAAATAATAACAAATCATAGACACAATAACTAAATTGATAAATAATTAAATTAAGTTAATAAAAAATATAATAACAAATAATAACAAATCATAGACACAATAACTAAATTTATAAATAATTAAATTAAGTTAATAATAAATATAATAACAAATAATAACAAATCATAGACACAATAACTAAATTGATAAATAATTAAATTAAGTTAATAATAATATAATAACAAATAATAACAAATCATAGACACAATAACTAAATTGATAAATAATTAAATTAAGTTAATAATAAATATAATAACAAATAATAACAAATCATAGACACAATAACTAAATTGATAAATAATTAAATTAAGTTAATAATAATATAATAACAAATAATAACAAATCATAGACACAATAACTAAATTGATAAATAATTAAATTAAGTTAACAATAATATAATAACAAATAATAACAAATCATAGACACAATAACTAAATTGATAAATAATTAAATTAAGTTAATAATAATATAATAACAAATAATAACAAATCATAGACACAATAACTAAATTGATAAATAATTAAATTAAGTTAATAATAAATATAATAACAAATAATAACAAATCATAGACACAATAACTAAATTGATAAATAATTAAATTAAGTTAATAATAAATATAATAACAAATAATAACAAATCATAGACACAATAACTAAATTGATAAATAATTAAATTAAGTTAATAATAAATATAATAACAAATAATAACAAATCATAGACACAATAACTAAATTGATAAATAATTAAATTAAGTTAATAATAAATATAATAACAAATAATAACAAATCATAGACACAATAACTAAATTGATAAATAATTAAATTAAGTTAATAATAAATATAATAACAAATTATGTATGCCCATGTGAACATAAGGATAATGATATCAATCAACAACAACAAAGCAATCAATGATAAAATCAACAAACAACACTGTCAAATAGCCATGAAACTGAATTCGGATCCAAAATTGTTTCCTCTCAATAGCACCAAGAATAAGTCGAAACTTAACCGTTAATGCCCACCTGAAAACAGTTAGAAACATAGAACTACCTATAATGTATCAATAGACGACTTATATAAATAGCCGAGCCGAAGAACAACGCGCATGTTCTGACAAGTGCATTTATGCATGAAGCAGACTATCACCGTTGGGTGTTGATGTAAATATCTACTTATATATTTACATACACTCTACCCCTGATATAAACCCCTTAACTCAAAAGTATTGCATACATTAAAAGTATAATTTTATCACACACACACATATATATATATATATATATATATATATATATATATATATATATATATATCACTGCATCTCCTCATTAAAAATATTTGTTTAAGATATTTCTTGTTGTCTGCTGTTGTTAACTGAATTAATCAACTCAAACTATATAAATCCTTTTTGCGACGCAACATTATCTTCTAAAAACTGGAATTGACATGTGCAAGATACCATTTGTTAAAAATGCTATATTAAAAAGAATCAGTTGTTTTATTTTTAGCAAAATTTCACACAGATATCTTGAAATACTAAAAAGCAAATTTATTCAATATTGGCTTTAACGCCGGCCTCCAGCCATCTTCGGAATCTTCTTCAACTTTTCTGGACGGTCTCCTTGTTTAAGTTAGTGAATAAAGCTATAATCGTTGCCTTTATTTAATCTTTGGTGTTATAAAAGAGTTTTGTTGGTTTCTCGCTCAACATTGCCACACAGATAATAAAAGGAGTTGCAGTGTAAGAAGTTTAGTAGCCAGAGGTAAGGGGTGATGTCGCAGAAATTGTCTAACAGCCTTGACAAAGTTCCTATGATTGTGTGGCATAGTCTAAAGTCCTGTTATCAAACATAGACTCTTCCAGCAGCCACACTTTTGTCCCAGCGCATCATTACTTCGTCTAGGCGTTTGATGTAGACCCCCTTGTTGAGTATGAGGCCCTTACTAACACATTCTTGAGTTCTTTTCTTATCAGAACGATCAGAGTGAGTTTTCTGAGCTGCCATACCTTAAACACGATTAAATTAATCCAACTCTTTATGAATCCTCTGTACTATCCTTAGATTGGCAATCAAAAACTCTGAAATGTTCGTATTGAAGGTGCGAATTCCAAGAAGGTACAGCATGATCTTTTCAAATTTCAGGGGGAATAAATTGCTTCATGGTGCACTTTTTCTCACAGGCAGTGCCAAACTAAACCTACTATACTCTGCAGTCGACAAAATAAAAGCAAACAAAACGCATGCGCTAAATTAAAAATAAAAATGACGACAATTTACCCATCGCACGCTGTATTTTTCGATAGAAATAAATCCCACATTAAATCCCTCAGAGGACGAAACGTGGCGGCTAAGAATAGTCTTTACACTTTTCTTTTTTATTCATGCACTCACACACACACACACACACACACACACACATATATATGTATGGTCTCTCTCTCTCTCTCTCTTTATATATATATATATTTATATAGGGTGTATATATAGATGTACATATATACATGTATAGCTGTAAATATATATAAATACTGTGTGTATTTTGGCAGCATTTTTTCATTAATACTGGTTTCATTGAAGTTCTGTCTATTTATTTTGTGTAAGATCCTTTCGTATGATCTGATTAGCTTGATAGTGTTGTCATGGAAAGACGACAAGAAATCGCAATAATTGATTTTTTATCAGGTCTGAGCTTTCGGCTTACATAAGCCATTATCAAAGGATGAACATTTAATGTTCAGTGAACATAGAACATTTAAATTATTATTAACTATATTATTCAATGAAACCTGTATATATATATATATATATATATATATATATATATATATATATATATATATATATATACAGGAATTTGATGAAGCTTGATCTAAGATTTTTACTGTATGTTTGATTTTGTGATAAATATTAACCATTGAATTAAATTCTTTGTAAAGGACTTATAAGAATCCATAATGATAATAGTTATGCTGTAAAGAAATGTATTTTTCATTATTAGGCTTCGTATTTAATGATTTACTTGCCTCAATATCACTATATATTTACACATTTTATGCAGGAGATACAAATTGAGACCGATATTTTTGGTCTGAATTGCACAAATGTACATAATTTACAATTGTTTATTGTTCGTAATTCTCTCTTGCAGGTCCATGAACTCTGTCTGTTCCGTTCGCGCTTACCTGCGCAGACTTCGAAACTGTCATTAGGTTTTTCATTCTTTTCTTTTTATTTTGTCGGCTGATGCCATGTTTCTTTTATTTCTTTAATTTTACTTGAAATTCTGCAAAGCACGAGAGCAAGATAGCAAAAAAAAAAAAAAAAGATATAAAGTATGTTGTGGGGAGGAAAGAGGAGAAACGTCACCTCTGCGCCTGACGCCTGTCAAGTCTCGCAACTTTGCCCTCTCGGCAACTCCGACCACGCTGTAGTCTCTCTCAGTATTTCTTTCCAATCTCACTCCCCCCAGGAGCCTCCTACTTTTAGGACCTCCTACCTCTACGAAAAAGCTGACTGGGATGCCTTTCGCGATTTCCTGTGCGACGTCACTTGGGGAAAAGTGTTCGACCTATCAGTTGATGACTGTGCCTCTGAAGTCTCGTCATGGGTGAAAGCTGGCATTGATGCCTTCATACCCACCAGGAAGTATTGCTTAAAACATCATTCCTCTCCGTGGTTCTCTCCGGCCTGCTCAGCCGCCATTACCCACAGGAACCATTACTTCCGTCTATTCCGGAGACAGTCATCTGATCACAATAGGCGCCTGTTCATATCTGCTCGCAATGAGTGCAAGAGAACCCTAAATGACGCCAAAAGGTTGTTTGCTGAGAGAATGTGACAGCGCATAGCTGACCGCAAGTTCGGCTCCAAGGACTATTGGAGGATTTGCAAAGGAGTGCTCAACAATAGGAAATCCTCAATACCTCATTTAATCCATGAATTTGAGGTTCTCACGTCATCTGAGGACAAAGCTGCGTGCTTTGCCCGCAGATTCTCATCCAACTCCACATTTGACTCGTCCGGAGTACACCCACCCGACTTCCCTATTAGAACTGAAGCTAAACTGCACGACGTATATATTACCCCGACAGTAGTATCCCGAGTAATTTCAAAACTCGACCACCATAAGGCGTGTGGAGACGATGGAATCCCGGTGATAGTCCTTAAGAGGTGTGCTCCTGAACTTTCCCCTGTCCTCTCTAAACTATTTAACTACTGCCTTTCTGCTTCCTGCTTTCCTGTATGCTGGAAGTTCTCTTCAGTCGTTCCTCTATTTAAGAATTGTGGTGAACCCTCGGACCCATCCAACTATCGCCCTATCAGTTTCTACCAATATTCGGGAAAGTATCCGAGGCCATAATCAATGCTGAAATAGTTCATCATCTCACTGCCCACAAACTCTTCTATGACAGGCAATATGGCTTCCGCTTTGCCAGGTCCACGGCCGACTTTGCTAACAACCGTAACGGAGTACATGTTCTAGGCCCTTGATGAGTCTGACGAGACTCGCGCGGTTGCTCTGGACATCTCCAAGGCTTTCGACAGGGTTTGGCACTCTGACCTCCTATGCAAACTACGGGGTTACGGTATTACCGGTCGTCTGCTTGACCTAATCTAATCTTATTTAAATAACCGCAAAATGAAGGTCGTTTTGAATGGGCGTGCCCCTTCATCCTGGTGCCCCCCAGGGCTCTATCCTGGGCCCGACACTCTTCCTTATTTTCATCAACGACCTCCCAGATGAGATCAAGTCCCAAGTAGGCATCTACGCAGATGACACTACAATATACTCCCGCACCAGTAAGAAATCTGTCGTGGCTGACAGACATAATCTCGCTGCTGAACGCGATCTACACTCTGTGGTGAACTAGGGTAAGAAGTGGCTTGTCAACTTCAATTCGTCTAAGACCAAGCTGTTGTCTGTCAACCATTACAGGCAACCACTCCTGCCTCCCATAAGCATGGACCAAGCGATTCTCCCTGAGAGCAATACACTACGCCTCCTCAGCTTTACCCTCTCCACAGACCTCAAATGGAACCACTATATTGAATCCATAGCAAAATCTATTGCTAAGAAGGTTGGGTCACTATGTCGATCCAGGATGTTTTTTCCACCTGAATCCATCCTGCATATATACAAGTCAACCATCCGACCGTGCATGGAGTACTGTTGCCATTTATAGTCAGGTGCCGCTGCCGTTCTCCTCAGTGTTCTTGACAGGCTCCAAAGGAGAGTCTGTAATGTGATAGGTACTGATCTGGCGGCTCGACTGCAGCCACTTCCCCACCATCGAAATGTGGCCTCCCTTTGTCTGTTCTATAAATACTTTCATGGCTTCTGTTCGGACGAACTTAAGTCACTGGTGCCTCCTCAACAGGTGTTTACTCGTGCAAACAGACTGGCAACTGGGTCCCACCCATTCACAGTCAGGTTGGCCAAATGCAGACGACAGTTCTACTCCTGCATTCTACTCCTGCAGCTTCTTCTCTCGCACTTCCCGCCTGTGGAACTCGCTCCCGTATTCTTGCTTTCCTGACGGCTATAACCTCCAGAAATTTAAATGCAATGTCAATACTCATCTACTAACCACTGGACTCTAGCTCTCTCCCCACCCCCGTATAACCTTCCCTTTCTCTCCACCTATGTATCTGTCATCGCACCTGCTTTCTCAGCTTTCTATTGCTCCTTTCTAACTAGTTTGTACTCCTCACTCTTTTCTAATTAATCTTTTTACATTTATGTAGCCCCCTGCACATCAGTGGCGTTTCCGCCTTGCTCGGGGTGAAATGATTAAAAAAAATAAATAAAAGAAATGAAGAAGCGTAAAAATAAGCGTGTATCCCTTGTTTTCTCTTTAGGATTGTGTTTTAGGTCCTTTTAAAAGTCTAATTCTCTTTCCCTCACAGTATCTTTTTTGCGTTTTAGTGGCAATATCGCCTTGCTTGGGGTGAATTGATTAAAAATAGCGTAGAAAATGTACCACGCGAGTGAATGGTTGGGTCAGAACAGGATTAATTATGATAAAAAATGTATACTGAAAGAAAAAGACTTCAGAGAGAGAGAGAGAGAGAGAGAGAGAGAGAGAGAGAGAGAAATAAGGGAGGGGGAAAGAAAATCGGACGAGAAAGTGAAAAAAAGCAATCGAAAAGTCCTGGATATATATATATATATATATATTGTGTATTTTGGCAGAAATCTCTCTTTTATGCAGGTTTCATTAAAAATGACAGACAAGTCATTGTGGCTAAGTTTTTAAGCAATTTTTCATGTGATCTTATAATTTCTTTAGAACATAAATTATGTAAAATTGTCCCAAAGTTTTGTTTTTCTGAGCGCTTTCGGCTATGCTATTATATATTTGACTGGTAATTATCAGGGATGATTCTTATTTTACGTATGACTGAATACGTGTTGGGTTTATGTATAGTGTAGAGCCATGTGTGTGTTATATATTCCGAACATTCATAGTTGATATTAAGTATTGTATTTTTGTTTGTATTAATAATGCTTATATATATAGTCATCCGCAGACAGATCTGTATCGCTGTATCACATATATATATATATATATATAAACAGTCTTTATTATAACAGAGAGGTTATATATATATATATATATATATATATATATATATATATATAGAGAGAGAGAGAGAGAGAGAGAGAGAGAGAGAGAGGAGAACAGAGTAAATGAAGAAAATGAAAAAGGAAATAAAATCGAAAGAGGAGAGAGATAACGAGAAGAGAATACAGACAGGGAGGGAGTGAGCAATGAAGGCAGGAATAAAAAGAGAAACTACGGTGAAAACAGTGGGTACATTGTGTTATAAATACATATTTTTTAAGTACACAGGAACATAGATTTAAAGTAGATTATTTAACCTTTTTTTACATATAAAAAAACAGATGTTAATGAGTAAATGTGTCTTCACCAATAGCTACTAGGGTATATATAGAAAAGTTAACTTTTGTAGGGACACCACTAGTTCAAATTTAGATTCCTTTAAAACTGACAACGTTTATAGAAATAAAATAATTCTGGCGACAAACATGTATTTTTTACTGTCACTAAAACAAGCTAATTCACTACATATAGAAATGGTAAAAAGAAGTCTTTCAAGTGGCCAGGACCGACTGTCAGCTTTGAAAGATAGACCGTAGAGGTAGAAGGAAGAAAGAGAAAAATCAAATAAGAAAGGGAAAGAGAACTAACTAAAAGTCATAGAGTGAGTAACAGCGAAGAAAAGGGAAAATAAAATAAAGTTGGAGAGAAAGAGAGAGAGAAAGAGGGGGAGACAGAGAGAGAGAGAGTATGCGTGAGAAAAGCGTATAGATAGAGACAGAGACTGAGATAGTGAGAAAGAGAAGGAGTGTGTGTGTGTGTGAGTGAGTGAGAGAGAGAGAGAGAGAGAGAGAGAGAGAGAGAGAGTAGGAGACCCTATGGGGAAAGAAGGGCGAAGTGACGGAGGGCGTTGTCCAGACAGAAAAGACGGGGAAAAAGAAAGTTGCCCTGGGAGGATGCGATTTCAGACAGGTACAGGCATACATCGAACAAAAGATGGAAGAAAGAGTTTATCGCTATCCACTCCACCGCACACATACAATAACACACCCACACTTGCACGCATACTTACAAACACGCGTACACAGTGTAGAAGAATTTTGATCCGAGTCGAACGAACACAATTCTTCAGGTGTCAAAACTAGTTACAAGAAAACAGGCGGTGTCAGTTTGGGTGATAATTGCTGTGTCTGGCGGTAAACAGTGAAATGATGACCGGGCGACAAACTGGAACAGACAATGACATTGAGGTATGAAATATAACAGAAATTTCTCCCAAGTCTCCAGACCTCTGACCTTCGTTGATTTCTATACCCTCTAAGAAAGTCGTACTCCATTCCTTTACTCTGTAATCATCAAAATTCTACGTGACGTTTACCAAAGCTCGGAACCTTTTTCAGAGCTGAACAAGAAGAAAATGTTTTAGCACCCTTTCAGGAGTACAGCTTGCGTTTTCAACTCATTTAATCTGATTCCAAGTAGTGTGGAAAACACATTATTGTTTACTAATACTTATATGACATTCTCTACAATGAGTCGTAACATTTGAAAGAAGATTTCATTAAAGTGAATTAGTTTGAGTTACATGTCACTTGACACACACTTGAGCTAAGGGTAGTCTTAGCAGAAGTTTAAAACTCTCAACAGCATCACTCTCATGGTTAAATGACCACACAAGCCCCTCTACGACGACAAGTAGCTACCATTAGAAGTACGCAGATAGAAACATACACATATTGTAATATAACAATCTGGCCCCACCCGAGGAAGGCTGATGCAAGCGAGGGTGTTTCCGGTCGTTGAAAGGAACGGATGTCGTTTGACCTTATTTCCGGCAGCAGCGGAAATAACTACAGGTGTCTCTGAGAATTACGTGGGCGTGCGTGGGCGAGGCAAAACCGGAAGAAAAAGTCCCGGTTCTGGAAGATTATAAAAAGACCTCGGCACACGGATTCGCCAGTAGTAGTAGAGGAGCAACAGAGATCGGCCGGTGAAGCGAGACACAACAGATAAGACTACACTCCCGTCAACCCATTAGAAGCGCGCTCTCTCAATTCTCTGTTCCCTATTCTACACGGTTCATCGTCATTAATAAAAATATAACTTATATTTTTATATATATGCGTGTTTGTTGTTTGTCGATATATAACAATATTATCATACATCTATATATTACTCTGGACTTCAAATTAAGCAGTATCTATTTTGCGTTCGCTTTAAGGTGTATGTCGCGTGTGTCTGTTTGTCTGTCAGTAGTCAAGGTATCTCAAGACACGCATGATGGATTTTGATGCAACTTTAATCAGATGCTTGATCTCATGACTGGCACGAACTAATTAGACTTTAGGTTCGATCCCGTACGGAATAAAGTTTCTGGATAATTTTTTTCTTTTTTTTAATAAATTTTTTTCACACGTTTCAAATGCCAAATACTGAATTACTTCCCACAGATTACTTTATGTCATTACATTTTCTGAGAGCACTATTTTTGCCACAAAAATATTATTATTTATAATGCAAATTTGATAATTATTATACAAAGTGTAAAAATACAACTTTGGGATATTAAAAAGTAAAAACAAATCTTCCACAATTATTTCAACCTAATTTTATTACTACTTACTTATTTTCCGATATATATATATATATATATATATATATATATATATATATATATATATATATTAAAAATAAAAAATTGAATCATCTCTTTTTATTTTCTTCTATGTTTCGTATCCAACGAAGACATGGGAGATATTTAATCTACAGAAGTTTCTATTGTTTTAGCTCTAATTTAAGTAGGCTTATTCTTTTGCTACCGCTCCTAGTATTGGTTTTGCTGCTTATTTACATAAGCTTTTTGGGTAGATTAATAATTGCTTCCCCCTGTCCATCCTGACTTCAATATGTTTTGTGAATGCCAAATTAACCAATCCCTTTTTTCTTAATTGTGTGTGACAAATCTATTTATTTATACAAGCTCGTTAGGTAGGTTATTAAATGCTTTCCCCTGTTCGTCTTGTCTTCAATATGCCCCGTGAGTTTCAAATTCACCAAATTCTTACTCCTCATTATGAGTGCCAGTTCTTCTATCCATTTGCACAAACTCGTTAGGTAGGTTATCAAATGCTTTGCCCTGTTCATCCTGTCTTCAATATGCCCCGTGAGTTTCAAATTCTCAAAACACTTTTTTCTCATCATTTCCTCTAGAAATTTCAATAGTATCTTTCTCATTCTATAAGTGTCCTTTTGTTTCTACTATATTTCCCGTTACTCATATATTCAGTCTCAGATTCTCAGCATCCTTCTGTTGAACAAAATTTCAGTTGCCTCCAGCTGCTTCTTCAACACTAATATTCTGATTAAACAGTTGTAAGGAAATTATTTTATTAATTCTAAGCGATAGTAACACTAACATTTAGTTCAACGAATGTCGAATTCTTCTTTTGTAGAAATGATTAATTTTACACTTAATTTTACCATTGTCATTAACAGTATTTTTTTTACCATTACCATCTTGCATAAAGTATTTTTCGAAGCTTTTGGTGATACAGAATCGCTACTCGTTTTAATAACAAGACTGATCAACACATTTGTTTACCGGATGTGTTCCTTACCTCCTCTATTAACTCGTGCATCATAACTTAATTAGGATCAGGCAGTTCATGATGATATTTCTTTTGCGTCGTCTATTAAAAAAGAATTTTCTATACACACGACTTCTTTCTGCTACCAGGGTAACATTTGGGATTAAGTTCGTGACTTTCTTCGAAATGCCTCTTAGATTGAGATTCTTAACCTTTCTATTGAGAATTGTTACAGAGGTTTCTTATTTGGTCAAAGACGGCATCGATGCTTTTGTCCGTTCTCAGAAATGGGAAGTAAAATCACAATATTCTTGGTTCACACTGATCCATCCAGCCTCTATAGCCCACAGAAATTACTCATTCCAGGTATTCCATCATGATAGTTCCGATCACAACAGAAGACTTTCTAAATACTGGTAACTATTGTAAATGTGTTCTCAAAGATGGTAAATATTTGTTTGCGGATAGAATGAGACACCCCATTGCTTCTAACAAGTTTAACTCTCTTGACTACAGAAATCTCTATGATAATGTCTTTAATAAAGGTAAGACTTCTCCACTCAATTTGAGGTGGTAACTTCTATCGATAAAACAGAATATGGTGCTCGTAAATTCTCCTGATATTCTGCTCTTGAAACCTCTGGATTTTCTTTGCTTGACTTCCTACTTATAGTCCAGTCCCTATTGTGTGATATGCATATAACTCTAAACTAGGTTCAATCAAAGCATCTGAACATGATGGTATCTCTGCAATAGTTCTTACGGAATGTTCTCCCAAACTAGTTCCTGTTATCTCTAAGCATCCTGCTTCTTGCTGTCCTGGTTGTTGAAAATCCTCTTCTGTAGTTACTGCAATTCAGAACTCAGAACCGTCTGTTCCTTCTAACTATCGAACTGCTTGCATTCCACTTCGTTTTGGCAAAGTACAAAAGATTATAATCAGCTCTGAATTGGTTAAGCATCTCACTTATCAGAGTTTTCTTGCAGACAAGCAATATGGCTTTTGTTTCTCCAGGTCAAATGCTGATGTATTCATGGTTACAGTTGAAAGATTCTATCAAGCTTAGTGGAGATCGGACTGTTGCTTTGGTTATCTCGAAGGCATCTGTGAAGGTTTATCACATTTATCTTCTTCACAAGTTGAAAGGTTATAGTATTTCTGGACGATATTTTTTTAACTGATTCAGTCTTCCTTATCAAATCGAGAAACAAAAATTGTTTTATCAACCATTCATCTATATCTTTTAATGTAGGTATCTCTCTAATTTTTATCAACCATTATGACACAACCATTTATTCTTGTTAGCATTAAGTCTGAGCGGCTGGATGGCAGCTGATCTAAAAGAAAATTCTGTTATTAACTGGGACAAGGAATGACTTGTTAATTTTAGTGCCTCCTAAACGAAGCTATTCTCTTTTAATGGCCTGGGAGAACTATTCTTACATTTCATCCGCATAGATGATGCTAGTGAGAAGGTGTTTTCTGCTGATATAAAGTTAGAAAGATTATGTTGAATAAATTAGTAGGTTTGCTCCTGTGTCGTGTTAGACAATTCTTTTCGCAACATTCATTTATGAATCTACCTTTCGCCCTTGCTGTCAAATTTGGTCTTGTGCTCTTGTTATATATTTATAGATTCTTTGGTAAAACCCAAACAGAAATTTACAGTATTATTAATCCTGACCTATCATTTCATCTTCAGTCTCACTGCCGTAAGTTAGTTTTTCTACGCTTATTCTATAAATATTTTCATGGTAATTTTTAATGGGCTTTTCTCTGTGGTTCTTCGACTTGAAATATTTAACCGTAGCTAGGTCTCATCATTTTACACTTGAAATTAATAGATGTAACCGTATGTCCTATGCTAACAGTTTCTTCTCTCGCCTTTCTCACTTTTCTATTCTGGCTTCTTGTTTTCCATTCAAATTTGATCGTCAAACATTTATGAACAATGTCGATTTTTTTTATGTATTATTGATTCTTTTTCGTCTGTTGTGTCTTTCCTTAATAGTAATATTTTCTCAAATTCTATTAAACCCACTAAACGTTGCATTTTAGGTGCTTTATTGTTTAGCTGGATTTGACATTAATAAAGAAAACTAACTGTACCAGATAAAACAAACAACGTCACTTGAGGACATTCAAACGCAGCAACAACTAAAATGTCTAGAAAATGTAACTCAAAGAGAAAACAATGACATAATCATGATGTTGACATTCTACACTACTTTAAACTAAAGGTTAGGAATGAAATACCCATATCAATCTTGGAAAGAGTGAAAACAGTGGACTTGGGAAACCTAATTTCCTCAAAACTTGTTTTGAAAGATTTTATACATTTTAACTGACAGCTGTACTGGCTGTTCACTCATTAAATGCCGAATTTTCCTTGTAGGAAAACAGCTAATATTACCATTATATTTAACATTACTTTTACCATATTCCCTGTAAGCGTTTTTCTATGGTGAGAATCATTTTATCAAATTTCACGTCATTTTTATTGGACACCATTGCTTTAAATGAAAAGACAATAACCAGAGAAAGTATTCTTTTCAATAAATAAATGGCTATATTCTCGTTATCAACTAAAGTAGTTCAATATATAAAAAATAACAAAAAAAAAACAAAAAATAATCAAACAACAAAACATCGTTCTATCTTTTTCAAATAACAAGTCGCCAAATATAAGATGAAACATCATTGCTGTATCATTAATTTCCTTGCTTGCTCTCCTGTCCATTTATAGTTTAGCGTAGATTCCAACTTGTGTCAAAAGTTATATTGATAAACAAAAACACTCTGCAAATAACGCAGTTTATCTCCACAACCTCTTTTTCATCTCCACCGTTGTCTGTACCCATTCATTTCCCATAAACATTTATAAGAATTTTATTGCTTTTATTTAAATCTCATTTAAAAATCCTTCTATTTTATTCCGTCAGGATATACCCTGTTGAAATTTATTCAGTCAGTTAAGTGCCATACGTGATATATGCTTGGGCGATCATGTCTCTTTCGAGACATGACTGACTGGGCAGAATATTTCCCGGCAGTAGGTTGCCATTGCTTTCTGCGGGCGACTGCTTACCACCCCCAAGGCGATAGAATTAAATATGCTCTGCCAATTAACCTGTAAATGGATGGAGAAGAGACGGATTAATACTTTTTGCAAGGGGAATTTTGCGTAAGTGAATGCAAGGAATTTAACTTTTTTTTAATGATTTCACCCCGAGCAAGGCGAAAACGCCACTGATGTGCAGGAGGCTACATAAATGTAAAAAGATTAATTAGAAAAGAGTGAGGAGTACAAACTAGTTAGAGAGGAACAATAGAAAGCTTAGAAAGCAGGTGCGATGACAGATACATAGGTGGAGAGAAAAGAAAGGTTATACGGAGGTGGAGAGAGAGCTAGAGTCCAGTGGTTAGTAGATGACTATTGACTTTGCATTTAAATTTCTGGAGGTTATAGCCGTCAGGAAAGCAAGAATATGGGAGCGAGTTCCACAGGCGGGAAGTGCGAGAGAAGAAGCTGCAGGAGTAGAACTTAAGTTCGTCTGAGCAGAAGCCATGAAAGTATTTATATAACAGACAAAGGGAGGCCACATTTCGACGATGGGGAAGTGGCTGCAGTCGAGCCGCCAGATCAGTACCTATCACATTACAGACTCTCCTTTGGAGCCTGTCAAGAACACTGAGGAGAACGGCAGCGGCACCTGACCATAAATGGCAGCAGTACTCCATTCACAGACGGATGGTTGACTTGTATATATGCAGGATGGATTCAGGTGGAAAAAACATCCTGGATCGACATAGTGACCCAACCTTCTTAGCAATAGATTTTGCTATGGATTCAATATAGTGGTTCTATTTGAGGTCTGAGGAGGACAGGGTAAGTCCGAGGAGGCGTAGTGTATTACTCTCCGGGAGAATCGCTTGGTCCATGCTTATGGGAGGCAGGAGAGGTTGCCTGTAATGGTTAATGAAATTATCTTTATAACGGATTTGTAGTGAAATAATCAGGAATAATCATAATCCAAACAACTCTCACTATTCTCACATTTATAGATTTTACTCCTCAGAAATTAATCTGTGATCCGGTTTAAGTCATTACTGATTTTTGTCACTTGTGCCTTAATATTGGAGAGGCTTCGAAGTTATACTTAATCAAAGAATCGGTTGGCTAGTTGGTTGGTTGGTTGATTTTGTTTATCAGTTTATCAATAGCTATCGGTTATTTAGTGTCGAAATCTAAATATTATGAACACAATTTTATGATTTCAATTAAATATATTTTAAATATAATTGTATGCCTTTAATTATAGATTTATTGTAGGTAATTTGAATATAAATTGGTATTTTGGTAATTTTTTTATATAAAAATGAATTGCTGGTATTTTTACTATAGTATTTTTTACTATACTTTCATAGAGTTTTGCTTTTGTTCGGGGTCTCACTGTTTGTTCATAGCTAGGATCTTAACCACCCCGGGACAGAGCGGACCTGGGAACAACAATAATTAACAGGTGGTTCCACGCTCCTCAAAATCCGCCATCTTCCGATTAGAATCCTTGCTGCTGGGTGTAGGTTATTGTCATACCTGGAACTGCAAAGAATCGGCTACTTGTTTAAAGAAGTCGCTATTTACATCATAATTTAGCGTTGATTAGTTTGCTCTCAGGCAAGAAAATACATAGAAAAAAAAACGAACGAAAAAAGCCGAAAATAACGCACAAATAAATCAACATGTTTATTATTTAAACTAATACAACATTAAAATAATTCACTGTGAATTTAACTAGTGAGCTCAAGTTCTGATCACTTTTCATAGCACCCGTATAACATTACATTATTCTTCTTCTATTTGCCCTGTTCTTTCATGACGTAGGCGATCATGACTTTCCATATCTCCCTATCCCTGGTGGCTTTTAACACACTTTCTCTTGTTATACCACAAAACCCTCGTTCTGTCATCCACCTGATCAGGTCTTCAAATATGTTATCTGCTGCTTTCCCCCGTCTCTTTTCCCTCTATCTGGCCTGTTAATGTCAGGTTCTCCAAGCCCTCCTTCCTTATTGCATGTCACAGAAACTTTAGCTCTCTCTTACTGATGCTCAGTATTAATTTCTTGTACGTTTCCATCGTTTCTAAAACCTCATCATTGCTCACATGCTCGATCCATGATATCTGCAGCATCCTTCTGTAGAACCACATTTCAGTTGCTTCAAATTATTCTTTCATCTTTGATGATATTGTCTAGCATTCACTGCCATATTGAAGAACTGACATCACATAGCAATCAAGTACTCTTTTCTTTGTTTCTAGTGAAATTGTCCTGTCTCTTAATACTCTACTCAACTTCTGGAACGCGTCTTTCGCTATGCCAATTCGCCTTCGGATTTCTGTGTTGCACTTTCCGTCTTCTGTTAAAACACTTCCCAGGTATTTAACGTTTTGTACTTGCTTGATTTTAGTATCCCCACCTGTATTTGGCATTTTGGACGGATTTTTTTGCTGATTATGCATTCGGTTTTTTTTAAGTTTATTTGTAGTCCTTTCATGTCACTCTCTTCAGCTACCTTCTGTAAGAGTTGTAGTTTCTTTTCAGTGTCTGCTATCAGCACTGTATCATCTGCGTACCTTCTATTTAAATTGTTGCCTCCGATGACAAATCCTGAAAAACATTTATGGCCCTCAGAATAGTCTCGATTTTCCTTGGTAAAAAGACTTGAATGCATGTAATGTGGCGTATTTTATGGTTTAGCTGTGCTACTGCCAACCACTGACTGCCCACTTGTTTCTTTCACCCTCCTGGATCCTTATACCAACCACTTTGGGAATAACTGGTGTCGAGTGTCATGGCTGCCTATTCCCTGAAGGTACATGTTATTAAAAATATATTTAACGAGACTCACACATCTGCGCTCATTGCTTTATAAAATATAAAGGTGTCAGTCGAAACTGCAGCAAGTAGACATTCGTTATCTTTCATATGATTTACTCAACGTACACCTAAAATCGAAAATATTATATCTGCTAGTGAACAAGTAGTAAGATTAATACTAATTTTAGTGAATATATTTACCCAACACAAGGCTCAAGAGCCACTCAGAAGAGGGGGTTGTTGAATAAAGTATGTGATATGAACACAAGAGGAAGAAGAGAAGAGTGAACATTTTGACGATATGTAGGATATATAACGATTAATCTTAGAGCAATACAATGAGCCGATCATTAATTAAAAATATATATTTTGTGAATAAAAAAAATATTTTTTAACAATTCTCTATATTTCTGAGATGAGGTATTTGCATTATTTACATTGTTCAAACTGTTGTCTTTATCTTTATAAACGACGTTTCACGACGTTTCGAGCGTTGTGCGCACCGACATCTTTCAGTTCATTGGAATTTTGGACCGAACACTTTACTTCAATCATTGGGTTAAATTGTTCTCATTTCGTGAGACAGGCTACTTCTGGATGCTTTTTTATAGTTATCTCCATTTAACTCAACTCTCTAAGTTTTGTTCGCTACTGCTGTTGCCAGGTATGTTATTTATTATATATAGCATTAGGACGATCTTCGAAAGTGGTTAAACACTTCGCAGCTAACTCTCCTGTAATAGAGGAAAACATGTCTAAGAACTGTGTGTACGACATCCTGTGCAGCTGCTATAAGAAATATAAAAGAGAAACGGGTCGTCTCCTTAAGATAAAGTTTCAATAAAACCATAAGGCCTTAAAGGAGAAATAGAAAAATCAGGCGTATCTGGCCAAATATGGAGGAAAAATTGATATTATCGTCCCCTGTTGAATGAAGTTGAAATAATAACGTTTCCCACTGGAAAATACGAAAACTTAAGGAATCAGCACAAAAAAGTTTTTTTAAAACCGGCCAAGCATAGGAATGAATAGAATATGAGAACCAGTAACACGGAGTGCTAGAGAAAACACCAACATTGTACTATAAGCTCTGGTAAAAAAAAATTGGTTACTGAGACGTCAGGTTTATAAGCCACAAAAATTCATGGCCTTGTGGATAAACGTGTTGGTTGGATCCAGTGACTTGAACTAAAATGTTGTGAGTTCAATATTCTTCAACATTTTGAGTTTATATTCTATAGTACGCTCTAAGCAAGAAATTTTTCTCCTACGATCATCAGAATTTACAAGTCAACTTCGCGGTGGAAAATTTGCTGGAATAGAAACAAAGTTTGGATCCTATCTTCCTTAGTCGCGAACTATTTTTGACATTCTGTTCTTGTTGCTTTTTTCCCCACCCTATGCGATGAACCTATCTCCCGTGGCCACAGTAATTTGGCTGACCGTTGATTCTATTCAGTAGGTGACGATCTTTCGCCTGAATTTCAATTGATCATTGTCTTCGAAGACCTAACGCCCACTTAATCGAGGAAATGTTAGTCTAAATGCATAATTCCCGTGTGACATGTCACACCCACACATAAGGGCTATTCCACATCCACTGGAAAGATACTTGGGATATTGTTGGTTGGGCGAAATTTGACAAGTTCACGTCGTTGGTTTCTTAGGCACTGACTTACCACCCACATATCAAATGTAACATGTATCTGTCCCTGTCTATATTAGTTTAGTTTTTTATTTAATTAGTTTTATAACTATGGATGTAGTTATGTAATAACTATGTATGTAGTTTGTAGATATATATAACTATAGGTGTGCGTTGTGGTGCAGTGGATGTCGGTTCGGAACGAGAAATCGGAGAACCAATATCGAATTCCAGTTCTATTCGTTGCGTTCACTTACGCAGAAACACCCTTAGGGAAAGGTATTAATCTGTCGCTTCTCCCTTCGACCATAAGGGTTGAATAAGTGAACAGACTGAGTTCTATAGCCTTTGTTGGTAACCAGTCTACCACAGAAAGTAATGGCACCCTATTGCGGGAAGATGATCGCGCTAGCGTGTATCACATTAGCACAAAGCATGACTGATGTAGTGAGAAAGTTTGAAAATTTTATATTCAAACAATAATTTTTGATACAATTGAGTGAACCCTTAATCACACAAAAGGTTAAAATTCTAACACACACACACACACACACACACACACACACACACACACACACACACACACACTCTTACATATCTAAATTTAATATTTTCACAAAGAACTACACGGAGTAAAATAGTAAAATTACTCGATATAAAATACATTTAAACTTAATATGATATAAATATAATATTTTCTTGAATATAATATGTTAGCAAATATATGGCGAGTGGGTATTATTTTATACATATTTAATAGAGCGATAAAAGTTCAGTTGACTTATCTTACTGGTCGACTTAAGAGTTTTGTGCTGAAATGCGTTTTATATTCGATAGATATAGTAAAATTATTATCACATTTCATACAGCTTGTAAGAAATGCTAATCATAAATTTGCAAATTTTAAATTCTAAGCACTTAAGAATGTGGTTAGAAACATAACATTTAAATTTAAAACTAGTTAAATAATTTATTTATTTAATATCATATATTAAATAAATAATTTTATTAATTTATACACACAAACACAGGCACACACATATATGTGTGTGTGTGTGTGTGTATGTTTGTGTATGTGTGTGTCTGCAAGCGCGTGCGTGTATGTTGGGTCAGTAAAATTGAGCAATAAAAAACAACAAAATTAGCTCAATATTAGCAATAAGATTGATATATATTATATATCAAACTCATGACTAAACTGAAGCATGAGCAAAAAGATTTTAATGTCGGAGTTTTCCGCCACGCCTGTGTCCTATTGCAGCGAGAGGAAAAATAAACAAAAAGTAGGACTCACACTTCCGAAGAATGGTGTTGATTAGAGAATTCCTTCTAGAAATTTTGTTTTAATCATATATATATATATATATATATATATATATATATATATATATATATATATATAATGAACTCTCCCGTCGAAATTCGACGTATGAGGATCTGACAGCCTACATGCCTCACTGATGAAACCAAGGCAAACCAGAAGACCCACAAAATTGATTTGATTAAAGTGGTGAAGGCTTGTGCAGAACCATCCACACTTTTCGGAACTATTGATACACTCAGTCGGTGCATATAAATGCCACAGATGAAGTAGACAATAGACCTCAGGCATTTAATTATCCCACAACAAGTTGCCACTGCCTGCTGCGGTAGGCTGGTTGCCAGCCAAGGCTATAGAACGCAATTTTTGTAATTTAACCCATAACTGGAGGGAAGGGACAGATTAATACCTTTCCCAAGGGTATTTGCACGTAAGTGAATGCAGGGCATTCAAATGTAATTCGAACTGTGCTCCCCGATTTCTGAGCCGATATCCACTGCGCCCACAACGCACATCTATCAAGTGATATATATATATATATATAATAGTCATACGTAAACAGTCCTGTTTCGCTGTTTCACAGGTCATCAGTACAGTTAGACATCCGATTGCTTCCAGCCAGGATTGAAACCCGACCAATTTGACAATTCTACTTCTGAGCTATTGGCACACGGTGGAGGAAGGCAGACTTTAGCGTGTTAGATACACAATGCAAACAAACGACAATAGCTAAGAGTGTTCAATCTATTTCTAGAGAACGATGCATAAATAGCGGTAAGTGTATATATATATATATATATATATATATATATATATATATATATATATATATATCAAGCATATGGCTTGTATTAGCGTTTGGTCTCGACACTTTTGAGTCGATCATTCAGATAACTAAACAGACCTTTTATTAATTTATTTCTAGTTTTATGTAATTAAGACAATCTTTCGAAACAAATGGCAAGAACCATAATTACTGACGCTATAGTTTGACAATTTTTCATTCTGTAATAATAACAGATCACATTTTGCCAAATTATTTTTGTTAATTAAAAGCAAAAAGGTGAATTTTTCTGGTGACTAATATGTTTGAATTAATTTTTTCTAAGTATTCCTATATGTGCGTGGGTGGTGCAGTGAATATCGGCTCGGAACGAGGTCGAATTCCAATTGGATTCGTTGCATTCACTTACGCGCAAATACCCTTAGAAAAGGAACTAATTCACAGCTTCCCCTTCCAGTTATGGGTTAAATAGAAGGACAGGTTGGGTTCTATAGCATTGGTTAGAAATTGGTTTAACTCAGTAATGGCAACACAACGCGGGAAAATCTTCTTCCCATTTAGTCATGTCTCTTTCTGGTTTAAAAGCTTGTTGCTATTCATATATTTAATGATTTCAATTTTTTCTTGAAGCCAAAGGGAACGTGGTTCCTTTATTGATTTAGCTGTTCTTGCTTGTTTGAGAATTTTCCATTTAACTTTAGGTGCTCTATTTTCGTCTTTTAATTTTCAAAAGTATTTGGAGAGAGACGTCATGTTTTGTTTTTCTTTGTTATTGAAGGATGAGAGGTGATTGTAAAATCGCTTTTTTAAATACGTCATGGTGTTTCCGATATATATTTTTTCATCTTTAGGATTCTCCATGGATGAAATTGAACACATATATACCAGGGATTTTGTTAAACATTTATTAGTCATGGGGTTTTGGTTTTGGTTTCTACAGTTACAGAGGTTGTTATTATGGGGCAGACTGGTATTAGTGTTGGAGTTATTTTTGCTGTGTGCTTTTAATATTTTGCTGTTACGTACTTTAATTATTTTTTTCTAGATTGTTGGAGCAGCTATAGCTTAGTTTTATTGTATTTTAATTGAAGATTTAGCTTAGAGGGTTATTTTTAGGAAAGTGCTTATCTATTAGTTTAAGAAACGTATGTCCCAGCTTGAAGTTAACTGGGTGATTAAAAGGAGGGTTACACAATACGATTATCCTGTTCCTAGGTTTGCTTTTTGAGCTTTTCTCGATTACTCAGGCCTGTAGATTTAAATATATATACCGTTTAATTATGAAAAATGAGTATCTACTCAAATACCAGTTAATTTTGGATGATTGATATCCACTTTCTTTAAAGATTCTGTCGTAAATTACATTGTGTTTGTTCTCTTATAACTAACCCCCACCAACATCCCACACACAACTCACCAAATACAATAAAAGAGGCTTTCCATTCCTGTTCACACCACCTGATGAGACATTGTAATTTCAATGTCGAAACAAATGGACGATTTGTAGTGGATATATAAAAAAAATTGTACATGTTCTAAAATATAATTTAGAATAAATATTCACAGCTCTATATATCATATATATACCACTGTTTTAAATTAATGTTTTGGACGTTGTAAAAAATACTTTTTGTTCCCTATTCACTCGGATATATATATATATATATATATATATATATATATATATATATATATAACAATATTTATATTAGACACACCACAAACTCGCTCTCACGACGTTTGACACTACATTTAAACAATAATTCTAACACCTTTAGGCATTTAAAATAACATGCCAGGCCACATACACATTTACGCAAAATTCTCGTCGAAAACGCAAGCATATTTAAACATGAAAACAATAAACAAAATCTAAAAATTCTCGAAGCTATATATATAAAAAAGTTGAAACCTAATCTGAACAAAATTAACTTCAAAATCTCTACAAACATTTTTAAATGTCTATAAAAGATAATATAAGCGATTGCTTATCCCAATGACGTTCTATACTTAATACTTCTCGCCCCCGCTCTCGCGTGGTCATATGTGACGTCACAAGTTGTAGTGCGATTTTCGCTTCCAGCGCGCAATCACGCACATGTTCGCCGGTTCGAAAAATCATCCATGCAAACAAAATAGACGACTACTACTATCGTTCGTCCGCGAACTGTTTAATACACTCAATATAATTGTCATATTTGATAACGGCTGATGTAGGCTGAAAGCTCAGAAAAGATTAAATAAAAAAAACATGGATCGATATTGTGATTTTCTTTCTTCTCTCAACGATTATGCTATTAAGCTTATCAGACGATATGAAAAAAACTTATATAAAATAAATCGACAAAACTTGTCGATATTATTTAATAAAACCTTTATCAATATATATATATATATATATATATATATATATATATATATATATATATATATATTATGAATACTGGTATTGTCTATATTATTTAATAAAACATTCATCAACATATATATATATATATATATATGTATATATATTAATGAAGACTGGTATTTGAGTAGATACTCATTTTTCATAATTAAACGGTATATATATTTAAATCTACAGGCCTGAGTAATCGAGAAAAGCATGTGTCCTACGGCAGGATTCGAACCTGCGTCCCCTAAGGGAAAACCATTAATTGATCTACCGAAGGACCTACAGTATCCATCAATAATAACATTTAAACAAATAGCTATTTCTATTATTATTGTTAATATTATGTTTGATGTATTTAATATCAGGGCATTTGTAGCCATTGCTTTTGAGGGCAGTGCCATAAAATTAGAAAATTGATTCGGAATGGAAGAGTCTAAAGCTGAAGGTTACAATTAACACCAATCTCAAAAAATTTGACTTCCTAAATGTAACACTTGATCTGGCCGATAACACTTACTCAAGCAACTTAAAAACTAACGCCTATCCTATATACATCCACCCTAAATCTAATCACCTCCTATCAAACATCAAACACATCCACTTCTCTATTGAAAACAGAATAAGAAATAATTTCTATAGTGAAAATACATTTCAAAAACACAGGAAACTTTATAACACTACCCTCAAAAACGGATATGCGTTTTGATGCAGTGAATATCGACTCGGAATAACAAAAAACGGGAGCCAAATTCGAAGTCCATTTGAATTCCTTGCATTCACTTGTACACAGATACTTGGAAAGATATTAATCCGTCTCTTTCCTCTAGTTAACGGTTAAACAACAGAACACATTGGGTTCTATACTCTTGATTAACAACCAGTCTACCACGGAAAGCAATGGAAACCTACTGCGGGATTATCTTCTGCCCAGTCAGTCATGTCTCTTTCGAAACATGACCGCTCAGAGCGTGAATCATGTATGCCACTTAACTGACTGTCCCTCAAAAACAAACAGTCATAAAACAATTGAATACCATCAAATGTTTCATAAACTGACGTCTAAAAATCTAGCCTTTTACGACATCTTAATTCTCTCGCCAACTTCTATCCTTTTAACTCATTACCTTAGCCACCATTGACTTACTTCACATTCATTAACCTGGTCCAATCCTTTGAATTCCAACTCCTTTAATTAACTGGATATGGTAACAAATGTATTGTTTCTAAATTTTAAACTTTTAAATTTCTATATATATAGAAAAATATTTTACTGCCTGATGATGTACTAACAAGTAGTACCGAAAAACGCAGCTCTTTTTTGCAGTAAACTGTGCTTTTATTAGAAACACTTATAATAGAAATAATACTATACATATTGTTCAACTAAGTATCAAGCACTCTTCAAAAACTAAATTATTACGATCAATTGACTTTTAACTCATTGGTTTGTACTACTCCCAATATATATATATATAGGAACAGAAAGTTTGTCTCTTTAACAGAGCATATTTATCCCGGCTTCGAAGTTTCGTGATGACCCCGTTATGATGTTCTCACTCGTTAAAACCCGGTATTTTCTTGTTTATATAGAATATAGTGTAACATTGTGGAAGTGGTTGTTTTGTGATTGGTTGGTCATTCTGTTTTTTTCTATTGTGATTGCTTGATTTTCCTTTTACTTTTTTATTGTGTGGTTGTTTGATTTATTTTATATTAATTAAACTATATATATATATATATATATATATATATATATATATATATATATATATATATATTGCAAAGGTTTGTAATTTGCTTGAAGCATTGTGTATATTAGGAATGGACATTGTGTGTCGGTCTTGTCATTCGTTGAAAGGCACGGACTCACTCAGACAGACACACGCTCTTCTGCCATTCTGAAGATGAGATTTTGATCTCGAAATATTAATGGATAATATATAGGTAATACTCAAAAACTTCTTTTCCTTCCTTTATTTTACTAAACACATTGTGACAACCTTCAAGACCTAACTATATATATATATATATATATATATATATATATATATATATATTAATTGTCGAATTGAAGAGTTTTTTATTTTGGGACCGTAAACCATCGTCATAAACAACTGTCACTCAATCCACAATGTAAAAGTCTGAATGGGGGATTCATCGGTAAGAATTTAATGTCCTTTCTACTTTGATCGAAACATTACAGGTGAAAATTGCTGGAACACGTGGAGCCATTGATTGTTTCCACTCTTCTCTAGAAGGTAATTGCATTCCTTCGTACGATTTCATCTTATTCACGTGTTGGCAAAGATATTTTGGATAGAAAATTACGAAATCGATGGTTTTGGAGAGAGAAACCACAGATTTGTGAAGCAAAGTCTTCAGATATAGATTTTATTTCAAGATAGGGTCATATGAAATAAGTTGTATGCAACAGAAAACTCGGTATCATACAGAGTTTAGTGAGGAAGATTTTGATCAAACCAAAAATGTGTTAAAACACTATTCAAAGATTACATGAAAAAAAACAAAATATTGAAAATGGCTTATTATAAATTTTTCATTTTAATTATTTGCTAATAAGAATAAAAAAACATCCAATATTGATTGTTTTGTGTTTCAAATATTCTAATAATTTTTCATCATCAGTTTACAGATTTGACAGATCGTTATGTACACAAAGAACAGTCGACAGATGATGTTTTTGGAAGATAACACTGTAATACAAACAGACTTTTTAATTAATATACGCTCTATCAAGGGTCAAACATTTAATAGTGACGTGTAGAATTAAATATACAATTATCTGTCTCTACATTGAGTTTCTTGGAAGTTTTATCCACTCATCAGGGTTTTGATCGTAACATTGGATTTTCTTACAAATATCACTTGGAAAAAATGTTAATTTTTCCTAGAAAGCCGTTAACATTTCATGTAAACATATTTTAGGTTTCTTTAATTAAAAATTGAAGTATTTATTTAGTTCTTAGATGATGTAAACTGGGAGTCTTGAAGAGACCATTCGGGTTACATATTTTGACCACTTGCAGCGATACCTGAGGAGGATGGCTTCAATATTCAGCATTATTGAGCGATTGAAGAGTTTGTTGCCAGTTGTTTTTGGTTTTAATTTTGTTTAAAGGCATATCAAACCTTATGGTTTATTTCATGTCGAAAACTGAAGGTCTTTGTAGGCAATTATATTTTATTTTATTTTTTAAATATAGCAATGGTTTAGTGGGTCTTACTAATTAACTCAAAGCTGGGTGAGAAAAGAGGTGGATTCATACTTTTCCCAGGGGTATCTGCGCATAATTGCGAACCCTACTAGAGTCGGAACTCGACTCTCCGATTAACAATTCCAAGAGGTTACCCATCTAAGTAATGAACTGGCTCGACTTTGCTTAACTTTGGTGCTCCTACAGGAATCGGTGTTTCAATATGATGCAGTCGTAAGCTTCATTGTTTGTGCGTCGGTCTTGTCATCCGATTTTGAGGATGTTTACCTTGTTATAATAGTTCAAGCTTTTTCAGGTCCTTTCACGGATTATAATTTACAGCGAGCTCGTCAGCGGCAAACGACATCGTAGAACACCGAAACGCAGATTCAAAACCAACTGAAGTCTTCCATCATTCAGGCCGCACTCAGCTCGAATACATGGGAAACAGAAGCCTCAAACCGTCCATCCAGGCAAAGAGCAATTAAGTTTGGTTGTTCGAGGAGAAAAGAAAGTCTGAAGAGAAAGTAAAACGGTGGCAATGCAAGGCCCAGCAACTCCGGCCAAGACCATCACCCGCCTTAAGCTACCAGTGCCAGATACTGATTTATCCCGGGCTTGGCCTCCTGTAAGTTTCAAACAACGTGGAGCCATTGGATGAATCAAACTCGGACACAAGTTGTGCCGATAAAAATGATACAAATTAATTAAAATATAAAATAATTAAGAAAGTAAAAAAAAAGTAGATAAATGGTAATAACATAAAATATCCAATAATATATAATATTAAATAATAAAATATCCAATAATATATAATATTAAATAATAATATAAGATAGCAAAATTACATCCTTCAACAAATTTTTTTATCTGAAATCTGTTAAATATATTTAATATCGAATAAGCTATAAATATTCTTCTATGTACCGTATCCTTTCAGGACATAAGCGATCAAAGCTTCCATCATCTTTCAGTCTGGTGTGACTCTTAACAGTTATTTACCCTTTCCACTCCAGTTCCGCCGTCCATTTTCACAAGCTCGTCGGGTAGATGACTCGACCCATTCCCTTATCTATCCTGCCCTCTGTTTGCCCTTGAGGATTAAATTTTCGAAGCCAACTTCTTCATCATGACTTCAAGAAATTTTGGCTAGCCTTCCCTAATCCCGAGTATAAGTGTTCTTTCTGTTTCTATTTCCTTTAAGAATTTCTTGTTTATACGCTCCGTCCTTCTGTAGAACCGCGTTTCTGCTCTCTCTAGTCTTCTCATCCGTGAAGAGATTATCCACTCTTCGCAGCTATGGATACCACACAGTAATCCAGCACTCACTTCTTTGTTTTTAACAATTTTTTCCATTTCTCAGCACCTAGCTTAGGATTTAGGAAGTTTTTTTCGCTAGTTCGGATCTCGATGATGTATTTTCCATCCATTTTAAAACGCTTCCCAGATATTTAAATGTTTTTACTTAACTGATTTTTATATCTTCAATTTGTAATATGCATTTTTGTTTTTCTATCTTGCTTATGACCATATTTTCTATCTTCCTGTAGTTGATGTTTAGATCTTTCTTTTTGCTTTTTTATACCAAATATACTTAGAGACGAATTAATACCTTTTCTAAGGGTATTTGCGCGTTAGTGAATGTAACGAATTCAACTGGACATTTTTTTAAAATATAAGTATGAGAAAATAATTTTGAATGGTAGTGTGTATTAGTGTGTTTGTTGGTTGGTAACGTTGATGTATATGTGCGTCAAAATGTTTGTAGAAGTTTCCGTTTAAATCGTTGAGGATGTGGTGAAGATGTATACAAGCAGATGTCATGTCTCCACTGTGGGTCAACAAAACATAGTAATAAATTTTGCCTGTTGGAATTTTTCATTGAAGGTGGAAATTGATATTATTTGATTAATTTGTATGAATTATATTATTCATTTTTGTGTATTATTATTATAGAACGTTTTGTTATTATTTTTATTAAGATATTATTTTTATTAAATATCTAGAATATTATGCATTATAGAGAATATTATTATAAGAATTATTTACAATAGACAATTACAATAAATATTTACAATAAATATTCAGAAGTGATATTATTTTATTTGTTTTATGTATTAGAAGACGTAAGCTGGATTCTTGATTTTTAGAAGGATAGTGAAATAATATAATGTTTTAAACTAGTGTTTATAATTGGTAGTAATGCTATTATGATTTTTTCAAAATACTTTCTCTTGAAAAGGTTCTATTCTTTTCAAATTAAGCTGGCATTAGTGAATCAATGTTATGTCCCACGTCGTTTTGATGTAAAACAAGACAGAACATTTGTCTAAACGTAAGTCTCTTTTGTGTTCATAGATCTGAGTTTTTAGATCACGAAATGTTTTATTTCTACGTATATGCCTGGATTTATCAAATAAAGCAAGAGAACCCATTCATGGCTGTAGGACAATTTCTGTTACCACATGACCCCTTACATTTGACCACCTAACTCTTCAGACTCCAACCCTCTTGATTGTTATGTGTTGGGAGCAGTTAATCGAGAGACCAACAAAATTCCTTGTAATACCAAAGATAATCTGAAAGAAAAGATTATGGAAGTATTCACCAACTTAAACAACGATTTCATTCAGAAGAGGTGCAAGAGATTCCGAAGTCGTCTGAAAGGCTGATTTTGGCAATTTTATTGAATAAATTTTGTCTTTAGTATTTCAAGATATTTTAGGGTAATCTTAGTAAATAAATTTGTTAAAAAAAGATTTCAGTGTTATTTTCATTTTTGCTTAATTTAGACTAGTGCTTATCCATCGCACCAATATATAGTTCGTGATTTGAGAGAGGGAAAAAGTATATATATATATATAATTCATCCACATACAAGCCCGTTTCGCTGTATCACAGCTCATCAGTGTAGCTAGACATCTCCACTTTTTTCTGGCTGGGATCGAAACTCGACCGATTATGGTGTCAATCGGAGTCTCTACTCCCTAAGCCATCGGCGCATGGAGTAGAGAGAAGGGAAGGGAAATTTTAACGAAGGGAAGGGAAATTTAAACGACTTGTATATAAGCAGTGTATACAGACGCCAGTCACCGAGAGAACTCAATTCATTTCTGAAGAGTCACGCGTTATAGCCGAAGTGGAAACTGTTTTTAAAATTTTCTTCTCTTTTATATATATATATATATATATATATATATACTTTTCTCCATTTTTTCATATCACGCACTAGTCCTGCTTAACTATAAACATATATTAATCTATTCGGAGCATGTACAACGGATATTAATTTCTTAAACTATCTTTCTTTCTGTCTTTCTTTCTTTCTTTCTTTCTTTCTTTCTTTCTTTCTCACAGACACAGACTCTCACACACAAGTTGATGGGTAGTTTTTATTCTTTGCTCTCCTAAAAACAAATCTTTATTTCTCCGACCCACAAATTACTTAAATAGCCTTTCCCTCTTCTTTTATTCTTCTTTTCCATTTGATTTGATAACCCTAAGACTTCCTGATCATTCTGCACCTTGCCCTTCCCATCCAATCTGCCTAATAGAATTATGACTTCACGCTGTGGTCAGAATCTTCTTCCTCCAACACCTCCAGAAATTGCTTTGTATGATCGACAAAGAGGCGAGCAGCAAGCAAATAAATTTTTTCCGCCAAGAAGACTAATTCCTTCCTGCTATGGACTCCATTGCTTCTTGTCTGTGAATCCATTCAGGGGAGGGGTGAGGTTGATTGGACCAGATTTAAGAATATTATCTTTAGAAAATAAAAATAAGAAAGTAAAAGAAAACGAAGTGGAAAATTAAACAAGTAAAAACGACAGAATCCAAAAATAGAGAAAGAAACTATAAAAATAAAGAAAACAGAAACTTTATTGGAATCAATAGAAAAACATTAGAAAAATAATAACTATAACATTTGCAATAAATTTGTTTGTTTCATATTTCCAATTAAAAATAATAGATAAAAAATAGAGTTTGTTTATAATAGAAATACCGATATTTTTTCCTTCTTTTACACAAATTTACCTCTTTTTTTTTTTTTGGCTTTTGCTTCTTTATTCCGATCATCCCCCGTTTTTTAAAATCTCTTTCTTTTTTAAACCCTTCTTTTCCCTTCCAATAGTTAATATTTCTTAAACCCTGTCAGATCGATTCTTATAACAGCGGATTAAAGCCGTATCGATTTGGCTTCGAGAGCTATAGGTTGGAGTTGGTGTGGTCGTATCAGACGGATAGAAACGAGAGTACAGAACGAGGGCCAACATGACATGCACGGCTGTCACGTGACCCAGTGATGCGCAGGAAATCGATCCCACGCATGCGCACAGAGTTCCTTCGCCTTTGCTCTGCCTCTGACCGTGCGGGGCATCTTTCTTGAACGCATGCGTGTGTGTGCACATTTATAATTTCATTTCTTTCTTTCTTTCTTTCTTTATTTCTTTCTTTTTATTCTTTCTTTCTTTGAATATTTATTTTGCGTTGTGATCTTCACTTCATTATTTTGTTGGTCGTTTGTTTGTTGTTTTTTATTCGAAGTCATGTGACGTTTGATAAATCGTCGATTGACGGAATCGATATAATTACAGATGCTGGAATCTATGGCCAGGGATCGAATATCGCAACGCCATGATTATTTAGGATCTTTCGATTTGCTGGTACATTCTGAAAATGTTCAAATCGCGCCTTTTTGCATTCATTTACATTTATAACCCGATATTATGCACAGGCCGGTAGGCATAAATTTACGCTGTTTAATAGATAGAAATGAATAATCAAATACGTCTATCTACTAAATATTACGTTTACAGTAAGAAGTTGTATTAACATGTAAACCTATCATCTTATAAATTTTCGAAAATGTGTGTTTGGAACGATATAGAAATGTGACTGTAATGCAAAGATTCCAGCAGTAATACTTCCTCTATGTGCCGTGTACCTTCAGAAAGTTGGCAATCATGGCTCTCCACAACTACCAGTCGTTTTTAGCTTTTAATAATCTTTCCCTTTTTTGTTACATCTCCAATACCTTATTTCGCCAGCCACTCGTTTGGTAGGTTAAGCGTTGTTTTCATCTGTCCCTCTTGTCTTATATATATCTTCTGAGTATGTCCTTTTCGTTTTAATTTTCTCTAAATGTTTGTCGTTACTCACATGTTCTGTTCATTGTATTCCCAATATCTTTCTGTAGAATCATATTTCAGTTGCTTCAAGTCTCTTCTTTATCTGTGAGGAGATTGTTCGGCCTTCCTTATCATATAAGAGGACTGATAATGAGTAGCAGTTCAGCACACTTTTCTTTGTTTCTAACGTACTGTTCTGTTTGTTAATGCTTTGCTTAGCTTTTGGAAGGCCTTTTTAGCTATCCCAATGCACTATCGGCTTTTGGTCTCACACTTTACACCATCTGTTAAGACATTTCCTAGATATTTAACTTGTATTTGCTTGATTTGATTATCTCCAATTTGTAATTTGCATGTTAGACTCTTTCTCTTGCTAACAACCATGCATTTTCTCTTTTTACAGTTGAGGTTTAACTTAATAGTTAAATGTATTACTTGTTTAAAACACTACAATTTTAAGTTCAGTGATTGTTTGTTTTTTTTATTGTAAGTACCTGGGAAGAGTTCTGACAGACAATAGGAAGTGCGTCACTGAGATCTGAAAGAGCATTGGCATTGCCAACAGCGCATTTCAAAAACTATGTGGAATATTGAGAGACAGGAAGATTTCGTTGCAAAAAAAGAAAATATTACTGGACTGTTATGTGATGTCTGTCGTCTTATATGGCAGCGAATGCTGTACAAACTCTTCAGAGATGAAGCAACTGAAATATAGTTATACAGAAGAATGTTAAAGATACCATGGACCGAACATGGGATTAAAGACAAGGTTTTGGGGAGAATTAACACGAGAAGGAAAGTTATACTTAGCATCCGGAAAAGACAGCTGAAGTTTGTGGGACATGTAATGAGGAAGGAGAATCAAATACTCGCAGGACGGATAGAGGGAAAAAGAGACAGGGGAAACACGCGTGACATACTTGATGGGCTTGAGCAAATAGAGGGCGGAGAGGGGTTTGCGAGAGATATCAATAGGAAAAGTGTTAATAGCGACAACAGATTGAAGCATGTAGTAGTCCATGATTGCCTACGTCATGAAAGGACACAGTACACAAAGAAGTTGTTTCATTGGAACAATATTGCAAAGGAGTGATGTGCTAATGGATTATCTTATGAACAAAACAATGTTACTTCACAGAAAGAAATCATCCAATAAAAGATACAAATGAACGTTTAACAAAAATTATGACAATGTATGCAAGAAAAAAAATTGAAATGAGTACAATATTCAAAGTTTTTCAACTTGGTGAGAGAAAAGGATTCTTTCAAATTTAAATGCGCCATAAGAACGCTTATCACGTTGAACGCTAACCTCAGATCAATAGAAAGTCAGGTAAGGTAATTTATTTCGTTTCATCTTTTAAAATAATGTATTTTTTAAAGAATATGTTAGGCGTCAATGAAAATTTTTAGTGTTAATAGTTTTTGAGAAAATGGCGACCAATATTTTTAGTAAAGTTCAGAATCCATGTCGCATGTCGCATGTCGCATGTCGCCAACTTATGGTGACGGTTACTTTCTTTAGTTCGTAAGACTCTTTTTCAGATTTTCCAGCATATATATATATATATATATATATATATATATATATATATATATATCCTTATAATTATGTCTTTAGAATTTCTTTATTCACGCATTTATTTTAATCGTATATATATATATATATATATATATATATATATATATATATATATATATATTGTAACTTAGTTGTTGAACTCGTAGGTTTATTTACCTTTTTGTTCATGCATTTACTTTTATAAAGAGTGCTCGATACAAATGTAGAGCGTTATACTGTAATGATTGTTACAATATTTTTAAATTCATAGTATCACTACACAAAAAAATTTTGTGTAGTGATACTATGAATTTAACAACCATTACAGTATATATATATATATATATATATATATATATATATACAATTAAAATAAATGCGTGAATAAAGAAATTCTAAAGATAATATAATTATAAGTATATATATATATATATATATATATATATATATATATAGTCATCCGCAGACAGATCTGTTTCACTGTATCACAGCTCATCAGTACGGTTAGACATCCGATTGCTTTTACCCAGGATTGACGTCAGTCGGCGATTCTACCTCTGGGCTATGGGCTCTCGCTAGGGTAGGTATGGATAAAATAAAATTTAATATTCAAAGAAACACTATTCTTAAAAAATGTGCTTAATACAAAGTAAAGCGAATTATATTTATTTAGAATTTATAACAAAAATATAGGATAATATCGATACAAAAGTAATCATTTTGTTTTGACACTAGCTGTATCTTATCACGTGATGAAGTATATTTCAAGTTGGAGAGTTTTAGAAATTATCAAATGTAATGACAACGTTAATTATTATTGAAATTACTGTTCATTGTAATCATTCTTTATTATTTAATTTAAAATATGGGTTGTAATATTAAGAATTTATGGATACTATTTTCAGTTATGTCAATTGTTATTTGCCTTTATTTGATGGGTATTTTCATCTGATTTGGATGTTCTAATTAATTTTTGCTAGATATTTTATTCGGCATATATTAATATTTGCGGAATACTTAATCTAACATTGATTGACAAATTTTATAATTCTGAGGTATTTTATCTAATGTTAGTTATTATGTCAATATTCGAGAGATTTTATTCTAGCTTAATATCTAACACGTTTTTATTATAGCACAAATTGTTAAATTAATATTTAATAATTGTGATTTTCAAAGCATCAACCGTTTCTGAATTTTTTATTAGTGCTTGGTTATAACTATTTGTACTTATGGGTCTGTGTCTATATATATATATATATATATATATATATATATATAGTCATCCGCAGACAGATCTGTTTTGCTGAATCACAGCTCATCAGTACGGTTAGACAGCCGATTGCGTTTTACCCAGGATTGAAACCCGACCGAATTGGCGTCAGTCGGCGATTCTACCTCTGAGCTACGGACGCTCGGTAGAAGGACGTAGACCTTTTAGCGTTTATATTATCATTATACACGCCCAATAGCTGAGAGTGTTCTAATTCATTGCTGAATATATACTTCTCCACCCTGCTAAGATTATATATATATATATATATATATATATATATATATATGAACTTCCTACCCCGCTTTTTTTCACTTTGGTTGTATTAGAATATACACTTGGGTGCATGGGTTTGTCTACGTATCAGTGTATGCATGCATATGAGTGTACATAGACATAATGAAATTTTGTTTTACTTACTGTTGTTTATGCGCATGTTTACCTATATTAATATGTATGTGTATATACATCTATATATATATATATATATATATATATATATATATATATATGTGCCTTTATATATGTATATTCTCATATTTATGTCTGTGCATGAATTTGTGTATATATATGTTCGGATGTCCTTGGATGTGTGTCTATACAAATGTATGTATGCTTATGTATATATGTATGTATGTGTGTCTTTGTATATATACATATATATATGTAAATGTATTTATTTTCTTAACATATACTGTTAAATATAAGAGACAATGAATGTCTATTATGCTTAATCATGTGCCGTTCTAAACGTCGTATTTTGGCTTTAATTTCAGTTGAAAATAAAGAGAAAAATGCTCCAACATTTGGATAATTTTTTATTAATTTGGTTCGAAGCTTTCGGCTCACATGAGCCATCTTCAGAGAGGTTATTAAGACGGTAATGCAATAACATCCACCATCACCGACGATTTTATTTTGTGTTGACATAAAACTCCGCTAGGCAACGGCAATAGTTACCAAAAATAGCAAACGCATTGCATTTGAATACATGGTTCTGTTGTCATTTCGCGCTATCACGCGGTGTGATGTCTTAGAACCGCATTGCAAATTCGCGAACTGCGTTTGTTATTCTTGGGAACTAAAGTAATGAACAAGAGATAAATACGGGAAGTTTTTTTTTAATACATTTCACGTCAAACATATGTAGTTGACTTAGTGGGTGATCGATCCGTTATGCCGTAATAAATTAATAATCAAAATGTCGGAGAATAAATCAGTTTATGCAAATGAATAGATTATAGATGTTTAGTTATATTGTATTAGGAAAATATTAATTATACTTTAGGGCATCTTTTAGACGATGATGACAAATGCAAGTTATTTCGTTACGTTTCTTAAGCAAGGTTAGTTTTGGGAATTTTGATAATTTGTAATTGTTCCTGTAAACATAGAAAACATGGTTCATGCAAAGATTCACAAGTTCTGTTTTTTTTATATTTTCCACTTTATGGTAGGCGTTTTATTGGCATTTTTTAATTGCCAATAGTAAGTTGAAAATGATGTGAAATTGCGGTAAGTTTCATTATTAAAAGGTAAGTTGTGAAAATAATGGCGGGTTTTAAATAGATCAATAAAAATTATTATTGTTGAATTTTCTATGATAGAAATAAACACACGTAGACTATATAGCAAGTTATACATTTATTTTCTAATCAACACTCAATAGTTTTTGTCAATTTCATTTATTGTTATTGTGATCATTAATTTTTAGGATGCTGTAGATTGTTTAGGTTATTATATCTACTTAAAATTCTATTATCATTTTTTTATGATCTTTTCAAGATTATCCATAAATCTACAGCTCAATTTCAGAGTATTTCTGTTAAAAGTTTTGTTAAGGAGGTTATTTTTAGGGAACGTTTTTCAACTAATTTTAGAAATTTATGCCCTAACGTAGTACTTACCATCTGGTTAAATAGGGATGTATACCAAATGATTTTTCTATATCTATTTTTATTGTTGTTGTTATTATTATGTTTGTTATATTTCAGTTCAGGTCATTTGCAGTCACTGTTTTTAAGGGTAGTGTCACAGAATTTGCTATGTTTGTAAAAGAAAGATATCTTTAATAAAAGAATTATTCCTAATTTTATTTACAATAGAGAACGGTATATGCTTGCTGATTGATCGAGAGTGATTAAACTTAGGGTGGATGTATATAGGAGTAGCATTAGGTTTTATGTAAAGAGAGTAAGTGTTGTTGACTAGATCAGGGGTGTGCAACCTTTTTCACTGGAGGGCCATTTTCGCTCATTGAAGCAACTTCGAGGTCTAGTCACCGCCAAAAATGTATAAATTGCGAAATCAAAACTTGTGTATTGTGTTATGGACACATTTTGAATGCATTTTATAAAACAACAACAAATAAATTAAAGTTAGTTTTATTAATGAGAAACTTGCTATTGTTTGTTTTTGCAAATGTGATCAATGTCTGCTCTGACTGATGTGCTGGCAACCCAAAGTTGACTGGTCAGGTGTTCATTTGTGAGCTGACTTCTGTATTTGCTTTTATAAATTTCATTCTTGAGAAAAGTTGCTCACAAGTTAAGTGCTGCCAAAATGTGAGATAGTTTCCTTAGTATGTTTCTTTAAATTTGGATGCTTTCCACATATGTTGTCATATACTTTTTTTAAAATTCATTTCACACTGCAAATCAATAGCAGTCTGTAATATCATCAGGTGCTAAATCAAATGGTTGAGAAAAGGGCCTGAACTCCATTTCATAGTTCCTGAAATCAGTAAATCTGATCCTAAATTCAGCACGCAACTTAACAATACTTTCCGCATATTTGGAACAATTTAAATCTGGTATGTCTTCTTTCCTCACAGCTAAACATGGAAAATGGGTGAGTGTTGCTTTAATCAGTTGACCTTAAAAAAGTTTTAGTTTATTTTTTCAAAGGAACAAGTGTGCTCAAACATCTTGTTCACCAACTGAGATATAATATATACGAATGGACCTAATTATGTATACGTTTTTCCATCATGTGAAAACAACTGATTATATGTGGGTTATGTTAATTTTGAATGCAGTCATTTTTGCTTTCTGGAACTGATTATAACTTCATGCACTGATCATTCTACCCATATGTGTACATGTTAGTATCAATAATCCGAATGAGGTATGCCAGGATATATGGATATATATATATATATATGTGTAATGTTTGTTAAGACGTATTAAAAGAAAATATATCACCTCGTTTGGGGGTTAAGTGTACACAGGCATACATTGTCTTTATGCAAGGGGGTATATAAAAAGTTACTCGTATACTTTTATATATATATATATATATATATATATATATATATATATATATATATATACTGGTTTACCGATAATAAACAAACGGACGTGCCGTATGTTGCTTAGTTTATCGACACCACGTGTTGTAAACAAACAAATGTGCGAACGCTACCGTAGAACGCGTTTCCAATTATAAATTTAAAAAAATCACTTGTTTCCGATGAAGAACCGAGGACGGTTTGAAACATAAAACTACATTAAAAATAAACAAATACTGTTTAAAAAAGTACGTTTTTTTTTAATAATCAAAAACTTTTTATTAATACTCTTTCCTATATATATATATATATATATGCGTGATCCGCTCCTCATAGAATTTAGAGTGTGTGAACACAATAATTGTATGTGGATATAAAGAGATAAATGTTAGTATGAATAACACATTTATGAGCAAATATACGTATGGATGTGAGGATGTATGTAAGTATGAACTTTTGCCTTGGAGTTTAATATTTAAGTCTGACAGATATTGTGTGATGTCTGTTAAAAAAGCAATGTCATTTAGCCACTCATCGTCAGTTAAAACGCAACATCTTGTTGCTTACTTGTCATAAATGATTGAATCCCCTGTCTTAGATTCCATAATCTTTTCAAAGTAGAAGCTCTACTGAGCCAACGCACTGCTGAGAAGTAAACAACATCAGAATAATCAGAGTCAAGTTCTGAAAACATCTTAAATTTTCGATGATTTAGTCCTCGAAACGGATATTCACACATGTAGCCGCACCCTTCATTACGTCAATAAACCCAAGTACTTTTGTGCACATGTTTTCTTGGTGAATAATACAGTGATTCCCCACAACTGCCTGTGAGTCGATGATATCTTAGAATTTTTTTGTAAATCCATTTGTTTTGCCATCCATTGATAGTGCCACATCAGTGGTTAGGCCACTTAGTTTAGCAGGGTCAAGTGGATACTTTTTCATCAATTTTAACATGTGCTCACAAATGTCTTGCCCAGTCGTATGCTGGTCATATCCAAAAATTCTTCCGAAATTGTGCAGTGCCACTAACATCTGTGCTCTCATCAAGAGCTAAACTGTATGCTGCACATTTATTTATTCTCTCTTTTAAAGATACTTGGATATTCTCTGCAAGCTGATCTATTCTGCGTGACACAGTAAAACGGGAGAGACTAGTTTGCTGTAATAAAATTTTCTTTTCAGAACATACAAAACCAGCAAATATGTTCAAGCAACTTTTTATAAATTCCCTATCACTGAAAGATTCCCAATTTTCTGCAATTGATTCATAAATTTTAAAGCTAAGCTTTGTTACAAGTTCAGAGTCTTTCTTATAACCATTAAATACTGATTGTTGCTTCATAAGTGACTTGGCCATCTCTTCTAACTTGTTCACGCGATCTTGACCTTTCACTGCATCATATATGGTTGAATGTATTGTTGTATAATAATGTTTAATGTTATTTTCTTTCATTACACCTATTGTAGTTTGGTAGGTTACACATACAGCCCCTTTGAACAAAGAAGTATTTGTTGCTTCAATCCTTGTTGAATATTCTTCCCTCATCATCAATTTTCGTTTTTTAGTAGCAGACATGTTTACCTGCATAAAATGATAAAAAAACATTAAAACTGTTAAACAAGATGTATTTACTTTTAAAAAGATTTGTTCAGGATTAAGGTACGTTGGATAGCTGAATAATACAGTTGACAGCTATTGTCTGACAAGTATTGGCATTATCGTTACATGTACTGTTACTTTTTAATGCACATGGCATTGGTTTACAATTTAGTTACTAAATACTACTAAAAACTCACTTGTAATTATCAATAGTACATATAACCTGAATAAGAAGATTTTTAACCTTTGAGATCATGACAAAGACTCTCTAGTAGGGAGACCCAGGCTGCTCAAAAGTTAACAAGACAGCGTTTTTGACCTTGAGCCTTGTGTGGTAGATTCGGCTATGAAAAGATTTAGATTTTGAAAAGATGGTAAAAAAAGGTTCTGGTATCATCGAGGGCCACAACGACTGCCCTTGGGGGCCGGATTGTGACCCTCGAACCGTAGGTCACACATACATGGATATCTAGAAAGTTTACATTTTTAGATTAGTTTTTATAGCAACCTTAACGTTAAGACTTTTCTGTTTCCTATGTATGAATTTTCTAATTCTATTGGCATTAACATTAGTGGAACTTTTCACCACCATACGACCATCATCCCTGTATAATCCTATATCCTCAATATTAATATTGTTATACGCTGTCAAGTTGTAGAAAATAAATAGACCAACAAGATTTGAGGACTCAGCGGAGTCTAGATAGCCATGGTGATGTTAAATAGTCCTCAAATTTGTTTTTTTTCCATTGTTCATTGTTGTGTATGAGTACAGATCGTTTTGCACTCATGATTATTATCCATTCCTCGTTAGTTAGATCGGAAACTCCTATGACGAATTCTAATGCCAAAGTGAAGAGATCTTTGGAAATAGAAGAATAATAATCAACGATGTCAAACTGGAAAAACAAACAATTGGTCTTATTGATTCGGTTAAGCCAGTAGGTGACATCATTAGTGTTAATCCATTGAGTTAATCCGAGGCGTGTTTTAATTTGGAAGTTGATTGGGCCGAGGACGGTTTTGCTGAATTTGACGATTTCAGGTTGTGTGGGGTTGATAATTCTGGTAAGGCATTTAATCTCGTAATCCGGTTTATGATTCTTAATGGTGATGTAGGACCCCACAGTGCAGAGTTTACTATCTCTGTCGTTGATTTTTAATTTATTTTTATTTGTTACATTTAGGTTTCAACTAAATTACTAATGTTGTTATCTACTTTTTGTACATTTTTGTAAAATTTTGTTTTAATTAATGGAATGTAGTTGCTAGTTGTAGTTTAATAGTAAGTCACTATTTTTCCGAAGGATACAAAGACAGATGAGTTAATTTCCTTCACAATAGCATCTAGATGTTTCTGAAAGTGGTTTTTGTGCGTGTAAAACTTGATGGTATTTATGATTTCAAATAAATTATGTTAAAAAACTAACAGTCTTTCAATATTGGGTTGAGGCCAATATCTAGGTAATTCACAATATTCAAGTTGGAAGCAATCTCTATTTTAAATACTAGCATCTTGAAGGCTCTAATGATTTTCTTCTGGATTTTCATAAGAGGTCATTAAAATTCGGGAGGAACATAAGTCCATTATCTCGGTATAGGCCTACCTGCTTAGGATTCACTATTCTACTAAGTTGTGTCTAGGATATAGATGCCTATGAAATCGGTAACTTGGGCTGAATCATGTGCTCCCATTGGGACGTCAAATTTAATAATGAGACTTTTAGTCCAGGTATAATCGTTAAGAGTAAGGATGGATTTCCTACATGCTAGAATAATATTAGCTTCTTTGTCTGTAATTTCTCCATATCTTATAGCGAAGTTAATACAGTTTATTAAGAGGTCTTTAGATATAGAGGCATACAATGTCAAATGTGGTTCTTGCTTTATGAATAATATTGCTAAACCAATGGATAGTATCTGAATATCAACGTCAGTAATGATTCTTATAAACCATACCATAAGCATAAAGAACTCCCTAGCTAAATCAACAGTAACCACCCTAACTCTATTACAAAACAAATATCTGATTATCTTCTAACTTTAGGATCTTTATCGATAACAAAAGCTATATGAAAAAGCCTTCCAGAATGGCGGATATAAAGATAAATTAACTTATTTAACGCCCACTAGTAAATCTGAATCAAAAGTAAACAGTGTAACACCCCAACGGTCGTCCGAACAATTTCTCCGGCGGCCGTTCTCCACGCTGTGATGTTTGCTGGGAGTTTGTTGAAAATGTCGGCCGAACAGCTAGGAGTACAAGTTTGAACTATAAGGAACGAACTTCCACAACTTGGATGAGTTGAAAGAATGCTTTATTCGTTTAGAGTTAGCCTTTTCGGTTGGGGCAGGCAAATGTGACACACAGCTCTAACTCTAATTAATGGAGATCAACAAATCCGAAACTGACCGAAACAAGACGAACGGAGATTCTACTTCACTCAAACGCCCGGCGGAACTCTCAACTTAACTGACTCTATTTATTTAAAATGAATACGGAAATCCGGAAATCCGGAAATGCTTTAAACCACCGGTGATAAACATTGGCGACTGTAAGTCTGAAATTTCAGTTATCTTTTTGTTTTATCTTAATAAGGCTTCCGCCGGAAAATTCTTAATGTGTGGTCAAGATACAGTAAAGGACAGCCTTTGACCGGGTCATCGAAAACCCACCTGCTGAACTGTATCTCTTTATCACATTAAATCACTGAGTCAACCATCTACCGGAAGAGCGGTAGGATTCAAAACAGTAATCGGACACTCCTGTCTCTTCCACAACTTTCCTCATAAAAGAAAAAGCGTTCATCCATTTATTCTTCCCCTCTTCCCCTTCACCACTGCTAAATACGTTTCCAAACTATTTTCCATCCCTAACCATCCTCTATCCTAATCCATTACAACAAAATACACATATGCCTAGTTATCGTGTCACAATAGAAAAAGGAAGATTATATGGTTCAAGCCACCATTCTGTAGACAATCAACCGTTAAAACTAGGAAGTTCTTTTTAAAACTGATCAGTAAACATTTTCATAACCGTAACCCCTGAGTAAAATATTTAATAAGAAAACGATTAAGATGAGTTATTCCTGTACTAATAATGTGTACAAAATTATTAGCTTCCACAATAACTACATTTTGAAAAATTTCAGAGAATCTAATACACGACATGAGATTACACCCTTCTGTAATTGCAGATCCAGAGAAAACTGTCCAATTGAAGGTAAATGTAGATCTACAAATGTGATCTATGAAGTTACCATCTCCCCTGAAGAAAAAAAAATATAACGTGTACATCGGGATTCCGGTGGGAATTTGGAAACAAAGATTTTATACGCACAGGCACTTCTTTATTTAACAAGAAGCAAGGTCTCACTGCTAAAAGTTTAAAAAATGAATTAACCACGATCAGGGTAACAAAGATAAAAAATAAGAGTTAATCATGGTAGTCATTAGTCTTGACTTCATTTATCTTGACCATTGGATCCTCAAAGTGGTTGATATCGACTCATGGAGATTCTCGGGACTATTTAAGTGTTAAAAAAGTGCTTGGCGGTCAAAAGTGAGTCGATAAATAAATTGTTGTAACTTACTTACTTATTACGCTTGTTAATATACATCAGGCTGTTGTTTTTTCAGTGGCTTTACTAATAACATATATTTTGGAAAGCAGGCATTTTATCGTAAAGTACTCGATTCCGGAGCGTTGATAAACACATAGAGAGTTGATAAAAAGTTTGTCTCTTTAACTGAGCAGATTCATGCCGACTTTGAAATTTGTGCGGACGCCGTTATGATGTTCTCACTTGCCAAAGCTATTTGTTCAGGTTTTTTATTTTTTTCATACACTTTCCCACCGACGGGTCTGTTCCATAAATACTTTCATGGCTTCTGCTCCAACGAACTTAAATCACCGGTGCCTCTGCAACAGGTGTTTACTCGTGCAACCAGACTGGCAACTGGGTCTCACCCATTCACAGTTAGATTAACCAAATGCAGACGACAGTTCTACTCCAGCAGCTTTTTTCTCGCACTTCCCGCCTGTGGAACTCACTTCCTTATTCTTGCTTTCCTGACGACTACAACCTCCAGGAGTTTAAATGCAAGGTCAATACTCATCTCTTAGCCAGATGACCCTAGTTCTTTTTTCACCACCCTGACCCTAGTTCTTTCTTCAACACCCTGTATATCCTTTCCTTTCCTTTCTCTCCACCTCTGCAAAAGTCATCATACCTATCTTACCTTCCTTCTCTTGCTCCTTTCTAACTGGTTCGTTCCTCTCTTCCCTCTCTTCTATCTAATTTTTACTCTTATTTAGCCCCCTGAAAATCAGTGGTGCTACCGCCTTGCTCGGGGTGATAAAACAGAAAATAACACAACAAACACCAAATGAAAAATAAAATAAAAATACCCATAAAACCCACAGGCACAAATATACACTCAATCTTGACCCAGAAATATAAACCGCCATGCGGAAAAAAATACAAACACGTTAAGAAAAAGGTCAAATCAGTAAAAAGAGGTCAATACAACAAAGGACTCATAGCCTAATGGATGTAGACGTTGATTATTTTCAGTGATTTGACCCAAAGAGTTCTGAGTTCAATACCAAATCAATAAATAACTTAGAAAGTTAAGTTAAAGAGAGATAATTACCAGAAGTGGCTTAGCACAAGGAATGAGAACGATCATAATAAAGCGTTCGGTTCAAAGTTCTTAGCATCTGAAGTAGGCCGCCGCGTACAACGGCTGAAACGTCATAAAATGATAACAAAAATGAGGACAATAGTCGCAATAATGTAAATAGTGTACATACTACCTCATCTTAGAAGTATAGACAAACAACAAAGGGGCATAACCCAATATAAAAGCAATTAAAGACACATTCCCGAGAACCCTAGAAAACAAGCAATAAAAATAAAATAAAACAAACAGGTGACACAATTAAAGTAAAAAGAAAAAAAAAGAAACAAAAATAAAAATAAAAAACAAATAATCATAATCAAAAGAAACTACTCCCAGAATAAACCACGCCATGTTCTATATACACGATAAAAAATGTGATCTTACGGCAAATAGCCCTTACAAGTGAGAACATCATAACAGTGTTCTCACGAAAATTCGAAGTCTGCATGAATCTGTTCATGTTATATTGAGATAGGTTTCCTACATTGTTCTTTTGCTTTATTCTTTCATATCTATAGTGCGATGGGTAAATTTTCACTTTTTTGTATTTTTAATCTTGCTCATGAGCGTTGTTTCTTTTTTGTTTTGTTTGATTGCACAATATATTAAGAACAGGTGTGCACCGTCTGTGAGGTAAAGAACACAATGATGCAATTAACGTCATCAGAAATTTGGAAACGGCATGCATTTGCGCCGGATGCTCCAGTACGAATATTTCAGGCTGTCAATCTGAGGATTGTGCAGAGGATTCACAAAGAGTTGGATGACATGTCCAGTCTGCAACATGGCGCTTGAAGTGGTCAGTACTGATGGCGATGTTATGCCTCCATTCATCAACCCACAAGAACCTCAGACTCAGCATGTAGGCCTAAATCAAATGCCATGAGGAAGTAATGCTACTCTGAGTCAAGTGGGTGACTGCTGAAAGATCCTATGTCAATCAGCAGAATTCTGCACCATATCACACAAGCAGGAGAATCTAGTCATGGCTGTCAGTCTATTTCTGAGATCAGATCACCCCTTACTGGCCACTTAACTCTCCAGACTGCAACATCCTTGATTATTATGCGTGGGGTGCAGCTGAGCGAGAGACCAACAAAACCCCTTGAAGCAGTGAATATGAACTGAAAGCAAGTATTATGTCAACATTCACCATCTTAAACAAGGAGAACATTCAGAAGAGGTACAGAAGATTCTGAAGTCATCTGCACGCCGTGGTTGAAGACAATAACGATTTTGTTGGGCACATTTAACCTTTAGCATTTCCAGATATTTAGATGCAATTTTGGTAAATATATGTGTCAAAACGTGTTTTGTGAAGATGCTAATTCAATAACTGCACTATATATATATATATATATATATATATATATATATATATAAGTGTAAACTGAAGTCAACATCGGGCGGCGACTGTCTGTTTACTCAAACGAATGGCCTGAAGATTGCGTTCAAACATGAAACAGACTGCCTCTGCTGAGTGTTGACCGCAGTGACAACGGAATGGCACACTTTTATCCCAAAATAGCTTATCAGCAAACATATATATATATATATATATATATATATATATATATATATATATATAGAATAAAAAGTGTGAGAGGCTGTGAACGTTTTCTTTAAAGTGTATATTTATTGTTTTTGTAATTATACATCTTATGAAACATTAATTGCCCATAATGGTGTTTGTGACGCTACACGTGTTTCGAGTCTAAAATTGACTCTCTTCAGGCGAATACATTTGTGGTTTTTACGTTTGAGTTTCTTCGAATATCTGGTTGCGAGTTTGTTGTTTTATAAAGTTTATAGGAAACTAAATAAAATCTGTAAAACAAAATACAGTTTGATAAAATTAGATAAAATAAAATAAATCCAAATAACATAAATCAAATGCTGGCACGTTGAATGATCTGTTTCCACATTAGCATGTGTCTAAATGGATCAATCAATAAATAGATGAAAGAGTCAAGTGTTTATCCCAATTTGAAGTGGGTTTTGGTATGGGGTGACCTTTTTTGTGTGTAAGAGTAATCCTTTTGTCGCTGTGGTTTATCTTTTAATCGGTCATTTAGTTGTTTTTTATTTCTTTGACGGCGTTTTGAATTTGGCGTGTGTTTGTGGCTGTGTGTCTGTGTGTGTGGGCGTTTTTTATTTATTTCGTCTGTATGTTTTTGGTGTGTGTACATGTATGTGGGTTGTGTATATGTTATTGTTTGGAGTTATCTTTTGAGTTTGGTGTGTGTGTATATGTATGTCGGTTGTGTATGTATGTGCGTATGTATGCGGGTTTCAGAATGTTTTTTGGTTTGTGTGTTTTCTATGGTGTGTGTGTATATGTATGTGGGTTGTGTATGTGTGTGTGTGTGTGTATGCGTGTTTCTGTATGTTTTTTGGTGTGCATATTTTTCATGTTGTTTTGTTGAGCGAGGGTTTGTATTTTTCTATGAATCTTTCTTCCTGCATTAATAATATGTCATAATTTGTATTTTGATAGAGTGGTGTGACAGTAAATTTGCCATCACTACATTCATGTAGATGTTTAGAAACATATAATTTCCTGTTACGTAATAATTTTATATTGCTTTTATGAAGCGAAATCCTATTGTTTAAGTATTGTGTTTCTCCTATGCATATCTTTGCGCATTTATCGCACTTTAGAGCATAAACTACATTTTTCGAATTGCAGCTCAGATCCGATTTTATTTCGGATGTAGTTGCGTTTTCGAACTGGAAGTGTTTTCCTTCTATGTATATGTATAATTACAAAAACAATAAATATACACTTTAAAGAAAACGTTCACGGCCTCTCACACTTTTTATTCTATACTAATTTCTCTCGTTGGAACAACCCTATTCCTTTATATATATAGATATATATACAGCAAAACAGATCTGTCTGCGGATGACTATATATATATATATATATATATATATATATATATATATATATATAATTCCAAGTGAAGAGGACTCAAGTTTTTTTTATTTTGAGTGGTCTGGCATTTATTTTATTATAAACAGTGCTCAATATAATGAGTATCATAGGGCTTAATATAATATAATTATATCGTGATAGGTAATGCAAAAATTGATATATAACCATATAATTATATATATATATATATATATATATATATATATATATATATATATATATAAACCAATAACGCACAAAATGTACATGTACTTTCACTGAGAAACTCATCGATAATATCGATGTGTAGGAATGATCCAATTTTGGCACAAAGTCAATGTCTTGAATCATTTATAGAATGCGACTTGAAATTATATGCAAACTAGTCCTTGAAGAATGGTAAATTCAGCAAGTATATTTGTCTTAAACTAAACCGTCTTGTTGATTGTCATGCGATTCTTTCATTATACCCTATGAGAACATGATGGAATGTCTGATCCATCATTTGTCAACCGTCATCCATTTCAAAACCAGTTTTGAGACCCAAAAGAAATGGGTGTATTGCCGTAATTTTGTAATGAATTCATTAAAAATTTTGATTCTGAAAAGAGGAAAAGCAAATTTTTTGAAATAGCAAATCTATCAAACGTATTTTGAGCAAAATTAAATTTGTTAATAAAATTATATCGTTTCTTTGTAGCATTTACATTTTTTGAGTTTACTATCACATTTTCATTTATGATTTCGAAAATATTGTTTAGACGAGTTTGATCATAGTTAACGGAGCATGAACGGTTTGATTTTATATATTAAAATGCACAAATTAAAAAAATTCTTTCAGTAAAAAATAAGTCTTTTTAAAAGATTCGATATGAAAAACATTCGATATCACGCTTATATATATATATATATATATATATATATATATATATATACAGAGAGAGAGAGAGAGAGAGCGAGAGAGAGAGAAAGAGAAAGAAAGAAAGAAAGATAGTGATTTCTATTTTTCTCTTTCTCTTTCTTTCTCTCACTGGATATCGAAGAATCACCTAAAAACTGAAGGTCACGGGGGCCTTTTAAAATGGATTTACTACCTCTGCCAGAGTCAGAGAAACTTCCTTTTCCTTAGGGTTTTCTAATTGATTCAATAATAATAATATGTAATTAACACATTACTGGCCAATAGGGCTGGGATTTTTAAAATTTATGTAACACTCCCTCTAAAAAAATTTAAAAAATGTGTGCGATGCAATAATATGCTTCCATTTCTTAGATAAAGGTAATACGTGATACACGCTTGGGCGATAGTCTCGAAGAAGACATGACTGACTGCAGGTTGTTATAATTTTCTGCGGGACAGTGATTGCCAACCAAGGCTATAGAACCCAATTTGTTCTGTGATTTAACCCATAGCTGTAAAGAAGAGATGGATTAATACCTTTTCCAAGAAATATATATATATATATATATTTAGTATATCGAGGCAGCAAGTAATTTTCTAAACATATTCTATTAAATATAAGAGACTATTATGTCTATTATGTTTAATCATGAGCCGTTCTAAACGTCGTATTTTTGCTTTAATTTCAGTTGAAAATAAAGACAAAAATTCTCCAACATTTGGATAATTATTTATTGGTTTTCTTCTAAGCTTTCGGCTCACATGAGCCATCTTCAGAGAGGTAGTTTAAACTGAAATATTATAAATCCACCATTACCGACGATTTTATTTGTGTTGACATAAAACTCCGCTTGGCAACGGCAATAGTTACCAAAAATAATAAACGCAGTTCTTAAGTTTGCGATGCGGTTTTATGACGTCACACCGCGGGATAGCGCGAAATGACAACAAAACCATGTAGTCAAATGCAATGTAATATGTTATTTCCTGTTTTAAAGTTGATTTTATTGAGTGTTGGTTGTTTTGATTTGATGTACATGGCCTCCAATATCTGCAGGTTCCTCTTACTGTGTGTATGAGTAAGGATCACCGTATTGTTGATCAAAATCTGTCTGATATTACCTACATGTTTATGTTTTTCAGAGAAATGTTGTTTAATAGTACTCTGATCAGAAAGATGACATGTAAGTCTACGGGAGAGCGTGGTTGTAGTAAAACCAATCTAGGTTTTTGATTAGTATCAGAGATGCAATCTCTGAATGGGCATGTAAATTGGTACACTACATTGATTTTTTGTAAAGAATTTAGTGCTTGTTGGGTTATTATAGACTATGAGGTCAATTGTTTTAAACTTTTTATAATATATAATGAGTTTAATTTGATTATTACTTTCGACTGTTTTAACATTTCTACGTATTATGTTTTTGAGAGTTTTTTCATCTTGTTTATAATTATTATGTATTTGGTTGCAATAGTATAAGTTAATATTGTTATGTTTATTTTGATGTAAACCATTATTAATAATATTATCATTATTGTTAGAGCTATTGTTAATTTTGTTGAGATACATTTTAATTTGGTGATCAATAACGGAGTTAGGAAATCCATTATTGACTAGTGTTTGCTTAATGTTGTGTAATTCTTTATAAAATATAGATTTATATATATATATCTTGGGAAAGATATTAATCCATCTCTTTGCGGATGAAAGTTGAGGTACAAAGACAGCTTAAAGAAGGCCCTCAATTGGTGTGACCCCATACTCCTCTTGGGAATCCATTGCTAGGGATCCCAAGTAAAATCTGGAGTTGCAAAATTCGAAGAGGATCACATCAGGGCTCTCAAAGAGAGACACTATGAAAACAAGGAGCACAAAAGCTCCATTCACCAGCTTAGATCTGCCTACTACATCCCAAGCCCTTGCTGCAACAGGCTCTTCCGTGCAATGATTGGCCTTATCCGCCAACTCCGCACCCACCCAAATCCTTAGCAACCAGAAGTCATGGATTTCTTCGTCAACGAAAGACGAACATCATCATTTATTTATTTATCTATGGGTCGGGCCTATCCTTTCTCTCTCTCTCTCTATATATATATATATATTCTGCTCCTTCAGCTTCTTTTCTCGCACCTCTCGCCCGTGGAAATAACTTCTATATTCTTGCTTTCCTGACGGCTACAACCTCCAGGAATTTAAATGGAATGTCAATACTCATCTCTTAACCATTTGACTCTAGTTCTTTCCACACCACCCTGTATATACTTTCCTTTCTCTCCACCTTTGCAAATGTCATCACATCTGTATTCCCATCCTTCTCGTGCTCCTTTCTAACTGGTTCGTCTTTCTCTTTACTCTCTTCCTATCTAATTTTCTTACTCTTATTTAGCCCCCTGCACATCAGTAGCATTACTGCCTTGCTCGGGGTGATAGATTAATAAATATTGTTGTAATCCGAAAAGGTTACTGCGTGAGTAACCACCAAAACTGACGTTGAAAATAATAATATATCAACAAGTGCAAGAGTTGCATTCTGCGTGAAGTAGATACACTGTTAGTAAACCGATAGTCAGTATAATCACTCTCTACTACACAATTTAGTCCAATGGTGTCCACGTGTTTAAGAGGATAGAAGCGTTCCATGCCTGCTAAGTATACAACATTCATTTAGAAACCTTTTTACATTCTGGAAATGATACTGTGCCTTATTTCTCTTCTTGGCACAATTTGCAGACATCACCACCGTTGCAAGATCTGGCTTGTTTTTTTAATATGCTCCAAGTTACACAAGGTTATATATATATATATATATATATATATATATATATATATATATATATATGTATGTATGTGTGTGTGAATGTGTGTGTGTGTGTGTCTAGAAAAGGTTAAGCCCGACCCACTGAAAAAATTACCGAATATATTATTTCTACAACTTTTCAACCACTTCATATATATATATATATATATATATATATGTTTCCGGGAGGCGTGATTATATAAACAAACTGCTCATAGTATGGTCCTTTAAAGTACTGTATATTTAGTTTGGAGAGGAAATTACATAATTATAAAAACAAGGAGGAAAAAGAAAACTCAAATAAAAATGAAATGCAAGAAAAAAATCAGCAAATCTAAATTTTTCGCTTTCAGTTTGCGTTTTTGTTGCTGATGTTTAATTGACCACAAATGATTAGTTTTTCGTCCTCCCTGCTAAAATTATAGTAAAACCTTGGAGGGGAAAACTCTTGGAAAGATCTGACTTGAGTTTGAGGATAACGTTTTGATTTCCTATAATGAAAAGTAAAAAAAAAATAAAAATAAAATAAAGATCCATAAAAAAAGCAAAGAATAGAATAATGCTACAAATTAATCAAAAATATTTTATGTTTGATCAAGTGAAAAAGCATCTAAAAGCAGCACATTCCCGGGCCATATTCCCAACTGCCTTTTTGTTTTATGTCTTTCGTTATTTTTAGGCATGTGGACAGGTTTTTTCCTTCAATCGAATAGCCGAATAATAAAAACATCAAATGAAATGTAAAAAAAAAGAAAAATAAACAAAAAAGGAAAACTATATTTCAATGAATAAAAATGTATCATTATCAACAAACATATCAGATACAATGTAATCAGCTTAGAAAACACGATAGAACCAACAATATCTCAAAGAATTCGACAAAATCGGATAATGATAACATAAAATAACTGTAAGAAAAGTAATAAGAACCAAGTGATGTAATGTAAATATATCCAGATCAGTCAGTTAAGTGTCATAGGTGATACACACGTGGGCGATCATGTCACTTTCAAGACATGACTGACTAGGCAGAAGATTTTACCGCAGTAATTTGCAATTTCTGTCTGCTGTACACTGGTTGCCAGCCAAGGCTATAGATGCCAATCTATCTTGTTATTCAATTCTTTTATCCAGATCAGTCAGTTAAGAGTCATGGGTAATAAACGGTTGGGCGATGATGTCACTTTCAAGATATGACTGACTAGGCAGAAGATTTTACCGCAGTAAGTTGCAATTTCTTTCTGCTGTACACTGGTTGCCAGCCAAGGCTATAGATGCCAATCTATCTTGTTATTCAATTCTTTTATCCAGATCAGTCAGTTAATTGTCATTGATGATAGACGCTTGGGCGATCATGTCACTTCCAAGACATGACTGTCTAGGCAGAAAATTTTCCCGCAGTAGTTTACGATTTCATTTTGCAGTACACTGGCTGCAAACAAAGTCAATCTTTCTAATCACTCCATTGATAGAGGAACAAGCGATTGATTCATCTCTTCCTCATGGGGGTTTGCGTATAAGTGAATGCAACGAACTCAATTGGAATTCGAACACGGCTTTCCGTTGTAAATATTAACTATTTGAAAATCTCTTAGTCGAACAACATATTAGGAAGCAAGAAGCGTTGATGAATTGTGGCAATTCAACAACACTTGAAAATTTTACAACATTTATAAATATAGAATATACATTCCTTACTAATTTAAAGCAACATTATTATTCTTTTATGAGCCCTGTTTTTTTTTTTCAGGACAAAAGATAACTTTCCACAGCTTCATAAACGAGTTCCATCATCCCTTTTCCCAAACATGCCAGCTAATTTAGTCGTAAATTCCTCTGCTCTTCTAACCCTCAACAGGTCTCGTGAGTATTGAATTCTCCAAATTCTTCTTCCTAAATATGTTTTCCAAGTATTTTCCAGTTTCGTTTTGTATGCCTTAATGTTATATTCGTTTCCATTTTCATTAAAATTTCCTCATTGCTCACATTTTATTCATAGCATGTGTCAGAAGTACCACATAAGTGTTGCCTCACCATTTCTATCCATCTGTATGGAAATTATCCAAAGTTCACTAATATATGGAATCACAGTTCGGAACATTTTCGTACTTTTGTATCTGACTAAAATTTTCGACGAGTGAATCTAACACTTGTTTCATCGGCAACCACATATTCATTATGGCGTATTGCAATTATTTGTTTGTGTGTGTGTATAAAGAAACGGAAGTAAGGGTAGCGAAAAAGAAAAGGAAAAGGAAGAAAGAAGAAAAAAGAGAAAGAAAGAAAATGGGAAAAAGGAAAAAGAAAAAGAGGAAGAAAAAAGCGTGTCAAATTGGCTGACGGAACAGAAAAGTTGTCAGTTGGTGGTGGAAGTTAAAATAGATATATTAAAATAAAGATAAAAATTAAAAAAATTGAAAATATATAGGAAAGAATTTGGTCAGACGTGGCCCGAATAATGTTAATATCAAAATAGATTACGTTAAAAATTTACCTCAGGAATGAAAAGAAATAAATGAACGGGAATTAATCTATAATATAAATAATTATTATGTAGCTAATAAGAAGAAAGACAATTATTTAAGGAAATTTAATTTTAGATTAATTATAAGAAAATAAAGTAAAAATAAATCCAAGATGACATTGATACTTAAGTAATATTTTTAATACAAATAAATCTCAAATTAGATGTAAAAATAAATCTAAAATTAGACGCGCACACACACACACACACACACACACACACACATATATATATATATATATATATATATATATATATATATATATATATATATACTAGCAGTATAGCCCGGGTGTAATGAAGGCTTTAAAACTAATCCATACTCCTGGAGCTCAGACTCTTTGGACGTTGGCACGAAAGACTAAAAAGCAATAGTTGTTTCCAGTTAAAGCGAAACCGTCGACAGAAAGAAAAATGAATGAATGGAAGTCAAACTTTGATTTCCTGGTATCGATATCAAATAGGTTTTTATTTGTCGTAAACTGAATTTTGAAGGCTAAATAAGTCTTATGAGTAAATCGTATCATAGACTAAGAATTAGAATTATACCTACTTAGACCCAAACCCGAAGCAAAAACTAAAATAAAAGGGCTTAAAAAATGCAGACATACATGAAGATAAACAGACACACACAAACATCTTGCGTTTTATATATATATATATATATATATATATATATATATATATATACTATTGATTTTCTGCACTATTGTAAGAACTGCAACCTTGAAACTTCTGAATATCGTTTCTGATGTCTTTGTCTATGAGTGTATCAAATTTGATTAAAATCGGACCACTCCTTATATAACCCGATTTTTTCGATTATCGATTTTCGATATTTATCGGGGGTACATCGACACAAAACCTAGCTAAGAACACTCGCAGGCGCTTATAGTACAGCTGTGTAAATCTTCAAAAAAATCGGTTCAGCCGTTCGGAGTCTATAGATAACGGACACACACGTACAGACACACATACACACACACAGACAAAGTTCCATTTGTAAATAAGTTTAGATTAGTTATATATATAATTTCACAATCTTGCTATTTAATCTAAAATTTACTGTCCCTAAAATAAATGTTTTCTTTCTTCTTTCATTTAAGGAAAGTAACTTTTAGATTAATTATTAGAAAATAAAATTTAAATTCATGACGCCACTAATATCAGTCGTTATAACTAGAAGGAATATATGTTAAAAATGAATGGCTAACATATAATTAATTATACAGTTAATAAGAGGAAAGAAAAGGAAACTTCTATTTCACCGAATTTTAACTCTGGATTATTAATATTTAGGGGGTTTATATCTAACTTTTAAATTGAAAATTAAAAGTTAAAATTTATGACAACATTTGATTGTAAACTCTTTTCTTAAGTTGAAAAGCAAGGGTATTTTAATCTTTTCAATTAAACATAGATGGCGTCTATGGTAAAGGTTGTTGGGGATACTGACCGAACATATTAGTCTCAAATTCACGATTGCGTTTAGCCCCTCTTCTTTCTCTTTCTCAAAATCTTCGAGAAAGGGAGTATATATAATATATCACGTATGTGGTTTCTACCATGAGTGGTGTCTTCAGGCGATTTATTGCAAATCGTCTGAAGACACAACTCATGGTAGAAACCTAGGTCGCGTAATAACTCGTGTACAAATGAAAAATATTCAAAAGTTCTACAATATAACTGTATTGAACACTTTCTAATACAAATTTGCACTGGTCTTATTTTATTATGACCAAAAACTAAGTAATTAAACAATATATATAAGTTATATATATAAATATATATTTATATAAATATTCATAAATATGTAAGATATATATATATATATGTGTCTAGCCACAGTGATGAGCTGTGCTACAGCAAAACGGGCTAGTATGTGGATGACTAATATATATATATATATATATATATATATATATATATATATATGTGTGTGTGTGTGTGTGTGTGTGTGTGTGTGTGTGTGTATCTTTTACAAGTCTGCCCATAATTGTTGTAAAAACATAATCAATAATAATGCACTCTTAAAGAGCAAACACGCGGCAAGAGCTTTCATAACTGGTAGTAAATTTTTATAACTGATAGTAAAAAGAATGAACTGAACCGACACTACCTCGCTATTCTCTCTCCTTCTACACAAAGAAGAATATATATATATATATATATATATATATATATATATATATATACAAAACAGTCTTTATTCTCGGATATCCGTTCATTCGGCTGTCCGTCATACCCTCTGAAATAACCATACATTGACATATCGAAACGAAATTTTGGGGTTAGTTGCAAATAGGTAAAGAATACGAACTACAGTTGGTAGATGTGTAGCTTAGTACATAACATTTCCATTATATAACATACAAAATACTCCAACTTTAATGATTAAAATAGCAAAAGGTTATTTAGTAAAAATTCATTAATAATTTTTGTATATATTTTCTTTAAGCTTTTATCAAGAATAATCAGTTTCCAGTTCGTCTTGCATTTTTAGAACTATAAAAAGAAGACCAAACACTTTAAAAAAGTTGGAATTTGGCTACACAAAAATATTTACGACTGGCCAGTTCTTTTGCATGCTCAATTAGAAATCTTAAAAATTTATTCTTCGCAGTTAAAGAGGAAAACGGAAAAAATACATTTTCTTAAAAAATATTGTTTACTTATAAAATAGAATTTAATTATTGAACCATGAAAAAAATTCCGGATTTCACCAATCTGTTTGAGAAATTGAACCAAACATAGAGTTTGTAAATCTTAGCAAAAATGCTAGCAATAACTCCAACAATACTAAATATTATGAGGACTTCAACACGCGTCAGTGAGTTGCAAAAATTCTAGTTTCTAAAATATCCCTGTTTGAATTTTTACATATAGTGTTTGTGTCTTTTTTTGTTGGGTGGCTGAATGGGGATGTTGTTTTGAATTTGGTTGTAATTTATTTCTTGTCGTCTTCTCTTTAATTATTTATGAAATCATTTATGTTAACAGCTTTCCTCATGGCCAGATTTCATTATTTATTTTCAATTTTCTTTTGAATCTTCTGTAGCTGTAGGTCCGATGTCTAATTTCTTTTGTATATTTATTTGACACAATCAGTAGAATCCGCCTCGATCTTCTCTATTTTAAGTATCCGTTTCCTGTAAGACCAAGGGCAATGGCTTACTACTCCAGTGATAGTACATAACTAATTTATTATATCTTTCGTTTTTTCTTTCGCTGGACAAAAGACATTGTATAACGAATGTGTCCTTCCAACAGGGGAACATAAACCAAAAAATGCGACTAGTAATCCCAGACGGATGTCTGGGACTTTCCTTTCGACAACGAAGAGATCGAATGTATTTCTTTGTACCAGGTTTACTGACTAGATTATCTGACTTCTCTAGGAGTTATAGTGCTCTAACGTCACAATGAAACGAGTAAAATGTATGGATAAAACGAGATGATAACCGAGGAAACTAAGATATTCTTTTGATCTTTGAATCTCGTGGCCATCAACTTCAGTAAGGCGTTAAATAAATATGGGAAAGCGTGAAATAAAAAAATATACAATACAAACGCACGTAAGATAAAATAAAATAAAATTTAGTTTAGTCTCGATGTATAAAACGCGCTTAAGGTGTGGACAACTATACATACAATGCAGAATATAGGCAACTTTATAACCAAAACCAATTTCGTTTTAGTTTAATTCTTAAATTATTATTCTAAACTCATAAGTCAGTGTAAATATTGTTTACAGGAAGGATAATAACGATTTTAGGCAAAGGAGATGTGGTTCTACAGAAGGATGTTGAGCATACCATGGCGAGAGCATGAGAGCAACGAAAAGCCTTTTAAGAAAAGTGAGGGCAACAAAGACAATTGTTCTTAGAGTTACATTTAATATATCCATTATAGATAACTGGGTAGTTTTCTAACAAAAGAAGAGGAGACAACAGTGACATGGTTCTACCGATAGACGGAACGTGGAAAATGGGACTTAAAAAGATGCTTGTAATAAGATTTAGGAAGAGACTATTGAAATATTTTGGACACATAACGCTGAAAATGTTTGGTTTTGGTTTGGTTTATTTTGTTTTACGGCATATCAACCTCAGTGGGTTATTTAATGCTGACAAGATTTTTTTTTACATAGGTTCGTATGAACAGAATACGTATTCTTTGTAGGAGATCACTTTGCAGATCAGGTTTCAGTGGTGTACTTTTGTAAAGAGGGTTTTTGTAGAGAGTTAAATGTAGTGCTGGTAATATTTTTATTTTCAAGTATGTATTGCTGGTATTTTTACTATGAAAAATCTGTTTTTATACTATCAAGATAACCCCAGTTTGGAGGTTAACTGTTTCTCAAAGCTCGATCCTAACAGGTGTTAGGAAAAACAGCAATTATATGGTGGTTTCGTGCTCCTGAAAACCTCTTGATTAGAGTTCTTGCTGCCGGATATATTTTATCGTCATACTAAGGAATAAAAAAGGTTTCGAAAATCTGACATCACATGCCAAGAGAAAATGAGTAGTTTGTCTAACAAGTTTGTGTAAACAGATTGTAGAACAGGAACTGGGAAATATAATAAGGGGAAAACGTTCTAGTAAATATATAGAATAGAAAATCGTGGACAGCTGTGATCATCTACGTCCTGAACGGACACGATTAAGATATGTACTTATAATCATAATGCGGCTGTTGTACATCCTGGGATATATAAGGAAGGAGGGGGTTTAGAGAATTGAACACTCACAGGGCATATTGAAATAAAAAGGTACAAGGGAGAAAAGCGAATAGCCTACATAAAAGGTTTACGTAAATAGATGACAAAAAGGACTGGTAGAGATTGCAAGAGGACAGTTGAAAGACATAGATAGAAAGCCATGATCTACGTTCTGAAGGGATATAATACATAAAAAAACATTAGATATATTATATTTCCTTTTATTCTTTATAGTATGCCTTCCATTAACCTATTACTATTCACTGGTTCATTTTGGCAATACTAGGGCCATCTCCTCAAAGGTGAAGATGAGACTGGAAGCAACAGAAATGTAGTTCTATAGAAGGATTCTGTGAGTACCATGGACTGAATATTTGAGCAACGACAAAGTTTTAGAGAAAACGTAAACAGAAAGGACATTTATGCCATTTAAAAGAAATTTATTTCATTTAAACGCCCGAAAGAGTTTGAATTTCCAGGGCACATAAAGGAAGAAAAAAGACCTGGAAAATTTGATAGGATAGCACACAGGAGACATTGATGGCAAAAGTAACAGAGGAAAACTGCGCGTAATTTATCTGACGAACTTGTGTAAATGGACGACAGAACAGAGTTATTGACGACAGAAGAAAGTTGGGAAAAAGAAAAAAATTACTAAGTGATACAATAAGTAGAAATCTCGTTCACAGAAGGATGCTGCTAATACCATAGACTGAACATGTGAGAAACGACGAAGTTTTAGAGAAAATGGAAACAAAAAATTAATTTATACTTAATATTAGTGTTACGGTGCCATATCTACAGGAATGGACACCGTTAATAAATATTAACTTGCGTGACTTCCGGAAATGCAGTCTAGAGACAGTTGAGAGGCAGTCTAGAGTCAGTCGAGAGGCAGTCTAGAGACAGTCGAGAGGCAGTCTAGAGTCAGTCGTAAGGTAGTCGAGACACAATGTAACTATACAGTTCGGAGGTACACTTCTATCTGATGACTACTAACACCCTTACTTTGTATATATCTTCTGTTATTTTAATACACTGTTTGAACCTACCTACTTGTTTCCGTGTTTTTTCGTTCTGGCCCTAACAGGCCATTACAATTAGAGAGGCAATGTAAATTTCAAGGTACATAATGAGAAAATATAGTTTGAACATTTACTACCCATACAACAGATTGAAGGCAAGATAGACAGAGAGAAACGACGCATCATGCTTCAGTACATGAATGGCAGAACAAGTTTTAGGAGAGATAAGAAAGATACACAATTTATTAAAAACTCCAAAGGACAGAAAATCTTGGAGAACCGTGATATAGCGACGTCCTGAAGCAATAGATTCTATAAAAGAGGAAGAAGGCATAAATGATTTTTAGATATAAACTCGTAATTAATACCGTACGTTATTAAACTGTACTTCATTCTTGAGTTTGGTTTTAATTTTCATAGTTAACATCGCATTTGATTAACGGATTAATGGATGTTAGGTAGATTAAATCGCACTATCCATGTAGCGATTATTAGCCAGATTTAAATTTCTTAATTCTCAGAGGCCTATTTTGCTTCTGCTAAGTATGTGGTAAGTTTATCAAAGTTACACACTCGGTTATAAGCTATTTTGAAGGTGAGACAGTGTGACCTTGCTAACATCCAAAATTATTTCTTCTGTGTTAAAGCACTTCAGAATTGACTGGGATTGCTTAGAAACAGAGCTGAAATGAACGACGTAACGCCAAACTAAACATATAATAATAATAAAAAAAACAACCATAATCAGGGAAATACTAAGTCATAAGTTAATTCTTACTAATGCGAATTTATTACCTTCATATTCGGTCGCGTTTGTCTGTTTATTTATTGTTCTCTCTGAACGTTGTCATATCTCATGACCCGCTGCATTGGATTCGGAGGAAACTTTCAGAGATGTTTAGCCTCATGACCGGCACGAGCTGATTTAATTTTAGATTGGATCCGACACGGGATAAAGTTTATGGGTTATTTTTCCAGTTTTGTTTAATACTACTTTTCGTACCTTTCAGATTCTAAATACTGAATTACCTCCCTAGATTGTTTTATTATGCATTATTTATAATATAAGTTGAATATTTATTATCTAAAAGCAAGAAACTAAAAGATGATAAATTGCACAAAAATAAGTCAAAATACAAATTTAGGATTGTAAAAACGAACTTTTTCCCAATTTTTGCAGCCTAACTTTTAATTAATCAGACAGACAAAAAACATAATCGCTAAATAAATATCTGGTGTGCGATAAAGTTTCTAGGTTATTTTCTGGTTTTATTATAAAGTTTAATTTTTTCCTTTCAAATTTTAATTACTGAATTACCTTCCCTAGCTCATTTTAATTACTGAATTACTCGCCTGTTTAATTTTTAGTGTGAATTTAAATTTGAGAACAGTAGAATTCAATTTTATTTTATTTCTCTTGATAATGGTGATGTACTTTGCAGTTATTCTTTCTCATTTTAATAATCATCTCTTTCTAATCACTGAGATGATGTCGGTATTGCCTTGGCGGGGGCTTTGCAATATTTAACTGCTCTTTCTAGTTATTCATTTAATGATTGTTTACAGTAACATTTATTGATCTCGTCGGGATTGTAGTTATAGTTATTACTGTTTAGTTCATGCGATTGGGTGATTAAAGATAGACCAAACAAAAGAGGTCGCAGATAGTTTTCTTGAAAACTTCTTTGTCGGATATTCAAGCAATTGGAAAGTGTGGTTTTCGCAATCCAATGTTATATTTAAAAAAATTTACTATCTCACACAACGACTCTGTACTTAAGGATACAAGAATATTCCACACTGTCAAAGTCTTTACGTTGTTCTATACAAAATGTGCTGAGATTTCTAACTGCAATTTTCCAGGATTATTTCATATTGTTTTGCAACCCTACGAACGTCTAATTTTCTTGGCTCTACTCAAAACCACTTTCCAATGCATAATATTGACCCTTTCCCTAAATTCGAGTTCAATGAGCTTTTTTAATGGACTCTCCTGGACGATTCTAACGCACTGACATCGACTGACATGAATTCACCTTCACTAAGTCTAGGATACTTATCTTTGTTACATTATGGTTGGGCTAGAACAGAGAAATCATTCATTATCCATCATGTGTTTTCATAACGTCTTTCATGTTCCCTCTTTTTTTTTTAATCATTTCACCCCAAGAAAGCCAGTTTTACGGCCACTGGTGCGCAGGGGGTTACATAGGAGGAAATTGATGAGAAAGACGGACAGGGTATAGGAGGTGTTAGGAAGTGGGTAAGAAAAGGATGAGAATACTGGTGTGATGAGAGTGAAATCGACGGAGAAAAGAGCACGAGAGAAAGGATGCGAGACATTGAGATAGGAGATGACGTTTGACCTTACGTTTTAATTCTTGTAGATTGTAGCTATCGGGGAAGCAAGTATACGGAAGGGAGTTTCACTGGCGGGAAGTGCGAGAAAAGAAACTGTTACAGTTGATGTTATATTTTATTGGTCTCACTGTAAAAGGGTGGGACCTAGCTGCTAATCTAGTAGCTCGAGTAAATTTATACATGAGGGCACCAGTGAGCTATGTCTATCGGAAAAGAAGCCATGAAAGTATTTGTAGAAGAGGCACAGGGAAGCCACATTACGCCGGTGAGAAAGTAACTGCATCTGAGCTGCCAAGTCGGGATCGATCACATGACAGATTCTCCGCAGGATTTTGTCAAGGACACCAAAGTGGATAGCAGTAGCATCCGACCAGATATAACATCAGTATTCAATAAACGGACGGATGGTAGATTTATATATGTGTAGGATTGATTCGGATGGGAAAGAATTCCTGGCTCTACACAGTGAACTGACCGTCTTAGCAGCGGATTTAGCTATAGATTCGTTATAGTCATTCCACTTGAGGTCTACTGAGAGAGTTAACCCGAGGAGATGCAGTGTTTTGCTTTCAGGGAGACTAGCCTGATCCATGCTAATGGTGGAGGTAGAAACGATTGTCGGTGATGGGTAATAGATTGCAACTTCGTTGTGGAAATTTCTCATTTGGTGACTCTGATTAAACATCAGTGTACATTTTCGCTTTTCAGCTTACATAAAGTGGACAAATATATTAAATCAATTGCCGAGTTTGCCGCTAAGAAAGTTGGTTCACTAAGTTGTGCTAGACAATTTTTATCACCAGTTTTTCTCTTACATATTTATAAATTTAACATTCGTCCTTGCTTTAAATAATCCTGCCATATTTGGTTTGGTGCTATTGCTATATATTTAGAGATTCTTGATGAAAATTAAAATAAGAATCTCCAATGTTATTGATCCTAACCGTTTATCTCAGCTTCAGTCTCTTTCCTGCAGCCTTTTCTATAAATACTGTTATGATAACTGTTTTGATGAACTTTCTGCTATGGCATGTAGACTTTATGAATCAAAGCACTGTACTAGATTGGCTGCAAGGTCTCAACATTTTACCGTTTAAATGGCTGAATGTAGCCTTAAGTTCAGTGTTAACGCTTTCGTCTATCGCATCTCTCGCTTGTGTAACTCTCTTCCGGATTCTTGCTTCCCAGTCAACTTTGGATTTTAAAACATTAGATACAATTCCAATCGTTATACTTGTTCTTTTATTGACATCTCTCATTGTATTTTTCTTTTATTTTGTAACATCCAGTTGCTCCTTGCAGCTCAGTGGCTTTATTGAGTTACTACGGGTTAAATGATTTTAAAAAATGGCAAAATCTTTTTATTCCCTACGACAGACTATGTTCTCTGAATATACTGTTATTCTGAATGCTCTACATTTAGTCGCTTGTAAAAGTCCCATTGAATGAACTTTTCCCTTCTTCTACTCTGTGTGGAATTATTTGCTATATTCTCTGTTTATGCAGACGGTTTGCGCTTTTCTACATGTGTTATTTCTAATAACGTATGCCTTAAAAATACAAAAAAATAAATCACATATACAGCTTATATATTTCGAAAAGCTTTAGCTATGTAAAAACTTTTCGCATAAAATTCATATAATGGTAATAAAAAATTGAAACTAAACAAAAGTATATAACAAAGGTAATATTATTCAGTAATATCATAGCGACTGGAAAGTGTGACAAAGAAATCTGCAGAAAGATGAAAATAACAAAAGATGCCGTTATTTTGAATGCTCTATATTTAGTCACTTGTACAAGTCCCATGGAATTAACTTTTCCCTTCTTCTACTCTGTGTGAATTAATTTGCTATATTCTCTGATTATGTAGATGGTTTCCCTAACTATGGGTAAGTTAATAAAACGTGTGTCAGTAAATCATTTTCATCTTCAGAATTGTTTTAAAATCTAAAAATATTTTCAGGATTTTAGTAACTCGCTAAGGTTAATAAACCATAAAACGAACCAATCAACCTGAATACTTTTTTTTAATATTTGGCCCATCAGTATTGAGTCTTAGTTACAGCGTCCGATGTTTTTGGATTTCGTGGTTAGAAAAATCACTCAGATCCGGTCACAGAAATAGGACCTGTAATAAATTTGTTAGATATTACAATATACACAAACAAAATAATGAAAGTTAATCACCCTGATATCGTGATCAAACACTAAAACTTCATCGCTGCTCACATGTCCTGTCCGCGGTATTCTCAGTATCCATCTGTAGAACCAGGTTTCTGTTGCTGTAAATCACTTCTGTGAGAAAATGATCCAGTGTTCACTGCCATAGAGGAGGAAAGATATTACATAACAGTAATGCGCAATAGAAATCCATATTGGTCATTATGTAGTTTGATTTTTTAATATCGTTTTGGGCTTCTGTTAGAGGTACTTTATTCTCTCCCTTTAAATATTTCCTTTGGGCAGCCATGTTCAAGTCGAATTATTTACAATTTCACTGATTCTTCTGAACTGCTTATGACATTTTTTGTCACTATTTTTTGAGTTTCCATTTTGTTTTCTGCTTTTCTATACGTCACTCTGTTTATTGTGGTTCAATTTTGCCTTTCTAAGTAGCCTTTTCGTATTTTGCCCCGCTTGAGAATAGCAAATTTTATAAACTTGGATGTGTGCTGGATGTAATGGGTAACGGCTTGGAATTGAAAATCGGTGATCTAATTCTAGCCAGGATCGTTATACTTAACATATTAGATATGAATGTATATTTTCTTTTCTAAGTATGGGTAAATCAATAAAACGTGTATCAGTAAATCATTATCATCTCCAGAAATGTTTTACAATCTAAAAATATTATCAGGATTTTAATAATTCGCTAAGGGTTGATAAACCATAAAAAAAAACTAGTCAACCTGAATAGTGATATTCCACTTTTTCTTTTAAAATTTGGCCCATCAGTATCGAGTCTTAGTCACAGTGTCCGATGTATTCATTTTTGTTTTTTGGATTTCGTGGTTTTGGCTTGTCAATTTCTCTCTTATTCAGTTAAAAAATGACCTGTGGTTATGGAAACTGCTCAGTTCTTTTTATTCTTTTAATCAAAGTTATTCTTTAGAGTTTGGTTTCCTGGAATTGTCTTGTTCTTGCTTTGCTGACTTTCTCATCTCTTTCTTTCTATGTCCATCAAAAATTGCTTATAGCCATCGTTTCCGCTAAGCGTCTTGATGACTTCCTAGCTGTAGAGGTAAGTTCCTTCAGCTTTCACTTTTTCCCCTTCTTCATTACAAACTTTGCATTTTCATATCCTGTCTGAAAATTCTCACAATTTATATGGTATTTTCCAGTATAAATCTTGGCAAAACCTTTGTCATCTATATACGTGAGGCAGGTCTATCTTTCTTTAATTGTGTGAGTTTCTATTTCGCATTACTGTTATGTAATATCTTTCCTCCTCTATGGCAGTGAACACTGGACCATTTTCTCACAGAAGTGATTTACTGCAACAGGAACCTGGTTCTACAGATGGATACTGAGAATACCGCGGACAGGACATGTGAGCAGCATGAAGTTTTAGTCTTTGATCACGATATCAGGGTGATTAACTTTCATTATTTTGTTTGTGTATATTGTAATATCTAACAAATTTATTACAGGTCCTATTTCTGTGACCGGGTCTGAGTGATTTTTCTAACCACGAAATCCAAAAACATCGGACGCTGTAACTAAGACTCAATACTGATGGGCCAAATATTAAAAAAAGTATTCAGGTTGATTGGTTCGTTTTATGGTTTATTAACCTTAGCGAGTTACTAAAATCCTGAAAATATTTTTAGATTTTAAAACAATTCTGAAGATGAAAATGATTTACTGACACACGTTTTATTAACTTACCCATAGTTAGGGAAACCATCTACATAATCAGAGAATATAGCAAATTAATCCACACAGAGTAGAAGAAGGGAAAAGTTAATTCCATGGGACTTGTACAAGTGACTAAATATAGAGCATTCAAAATAATGGCATCTTTTGTTATTTTCATCTTTCTTCAGATTTCTTTGTCACACTTTCCAGTCACTATGATATTACTGAATAATATTACCTTTGTTATATACTTGCGCTTAGTTTCAATTTTTTATTACCATTATATGAATTTTATGAGAACAATTTTTACATAGCTAAAGCTTTTCGAAATATATAAGTAATTATATATATAATCGAAATTATCGAAATTATAAATATAGGAGAGTCTGTAATATGATAGGTACTGATCTGGCGACTCGTCTGCAGCCACTTCCCCATCGTCGAAATGTGGCCTCCCTCTGTCTCTTCTATAAATACTTTCATGGCTTCTGATCGGATGAGCTTAAGTCACTGATGCCTCCTCAACAGGTGTTTACCCGTGCAACCAGACTGGCAACTGGGTCCCACCCATTCACAGTCAGGTTAGCCAAACGCAAACGACAATTCTACTCCTGCAGCTTCCTCTCTCGCACTTCCCGCCCGTGGAACTCACTCCCGTATTCTTGCTTTCCTGACGGCTACGACCTCCAGAAATTTAAAAGCAAAGTTAATACTCACCTACTAACCACTGGACTCTAGCTCTCTCCCCTCCCCTGTATAATCTTCACGTTCTCTCCGCCCATGTATCTGTCATTGCACCTGCTTTCTCAGCTTTCTATTGTTCCTTTCTAACTAGCTTGTACTCCTCACTCTTTTCTAATTAATCTTTCTACATTTTATGTAACCCCCTGCACATCAGTGGCGTTTCTGCCTTGCTCGAGGGTGAAATGATTAAAAAAAAAATAATAATAAATCACATATATATGTGATTTATTTTTTTGTATTTTTAAGGCATACGTTATCAGAAATATTTTCAATGAGTCTATCAGAATCTTTTCCAATCAATTCGAGGTATCTAACCACAACTGGAATCATTGATGTCCTATGTGCCACACTTTCTTTAGATTTCCAATTCACGATCTTATATTTTGATGGAATTTGAAGATCTTTAACGATATATTACAAATTACAGTGACTACCATGTCAATAAGAAATCAGATTCTGTTTTTGTAGTCTTTGATCACGATATCTTGGTGATTAACTTTCATTATTCTGTTTGTGTATATTGTAAATTCCAATAAATTTATTACAGGTCCTATTTCTGTGACCGGGTCTGAGTGATGTTTCTATTAGTTACTTGCAGTTACTTGCAGTTTCTTTCCTGTCAAAGTAGTATATTTTAACCCACTCTATCATGCTAAGTTTTATAATCAATGGGTGGTAACACCGTACATCCTGATACAAGATTGTTAATTGTTTCTGTATATTTATCACAGAATCTGTGTCCTTTTTATTTCCATTTTCCCTAAAACTTAATCGCTGCTCACATGTCCAGTCCCTGGTATTCTCAGTATCCATCTGTAGAACCATGTTTGTGTTGCTGTGAGAAAATAATCCAGTGTCCACTGCCATATAGGAGGAAAGATATTACATAGCAGTAATCTTTATTTTGTTTATAAGGAAGTTTTCCTCTTTCTTAATACTTTGCTTAGCTTCTGCAAGCCATCTTTCGTTATTCTAATCTTTTTTCAAATTTCTTTGTCACACTTTCCGGTCTCTGTTAAAACACTTTCCAGATATTTTACATTGTTGCACTTGTTTGATTCTAATATCTTCAATTTGTGATTTGTTTGTTGGGAAGTTCCTTTTTTATGGGTTCTCTCTTCTTTCTTCTTACTTGATAAGTTAAATAATTATGCATTTTCCATCATTTGTTAGTGGGCGAGTGTAGTTAAAATCTATCATCCCGACTTCTGATCGCAAAAACAGACTTTTGCACATAAACATATAGCGCCAAGCACTTCTTTAATACTTCTACTTTTACCATTTGTTATTCTGCTAATCATAGTGACTATCGCGTATTCAATGCATTTCTATTCCACTATTTCTTAGTAAGATCGTTTCACACACGCATCCGTCAGTTACGGGTCATAGGTGATAAACGCTTGGGCGATCATGTCTCGAAAGAGACACGAATGACTGGGCAGAAGATTTCCCCGAAGTAAGTTTCCATTACTTTCTGCTGTAGACCGGTTACGAATCAAGGTTATAGACCCCGATCTGTTCTGCTATTTAACCCACAGCTGAAGGGAGAAGCGGCGGCTTCATACCTTTCCCAAGGAAATTTGTTCGTATGTGAATGCAACTAATTTAAATGAAATTCGAACTCGGCTCTCCGATTTCTCGTTCCAAGCCGATATCCACTACAACACAACGTACATGCATATCGATACATCATTCTTAACTCATATGATTATATATCTTTCACGCACGCATGTCATTCACACTCTTCTTTTTCTTAACCATCCCTATTTCTGTTGTACATAGATCTTCACTAAGACCAAATTCACACACATACATACATATATGCACACACTTATACACAAAATCTTACATTCTCGACCTTTTTTTCACCCTTTCACATACTCAATGTGTGTCTTTCTCGTACGTATAATCACTATCATATTTAATCGTGTCCTCCTCTCATATTTTTCTCTCTTTCGAAATGCTTTTTCTAGTGCATACGTGTACTCGCTCTTTCCCTTTTATACATCCTGGTACTAACTCAAAGAAGCAAACAATCATTTTTCTATTGATTTTTTTTCCTTCCCGCCAACCTAATCAAATCCTATCGTTGTGGTCACTCATGCAAAACATTTGAATTGCTTCGGACTGGCTTCAAAATCATCGCTCCAACAACGATGTTCTAAAAAATAAATAAATACAATCAAGTAAAAGCAAAATTGTGTTTCCAAAAAAAAAATAATATCGCTGTTTTACTCAAAATTCTGCATGTTGGTGCAATGTTATTAAAAAGTAAAGAAAGAGATGAAGGGGAAGAAGATAGAGAGAGACAAGGAGGAGAGGCAGAGAGAGAGATAGAGAGAGTGAGAGAGAGAGAGAGTGAGTGAGAGAATTAGAGAAAAGAAAAAGACGATAGAAAAAGGCTGTAAAAATTAAAAAAGTAAAATAGAGAAAAAAAGTAACTGGAAAAGCGGGTCAAAAATAATAAAAAGAAGAAGACGACGAAGAAGACGACGAAGAAGAAGAAGAAGACAATAACAAAGAAAAAGACGAAGAAGACAACGGCGACGACGACGACGAAACCGAAGAAAATGACAACGAAGAAGAAGACAATAACGAAGAAGATGAAGAAGACAACGACGACGACGAAGCCGAAAAAATGACGACGAAAAGAAGACAATGACGACGACGAAGATGAAGAAAGTGAAAACAAGGTCGACAAAGAAGATAATGAGGCCAACGCAAATAACGAAGACAACGCTACATACGAAGAAGATGAAGACAACGACAACGTCGAAAAAGACGATAACGAAGAAGAAAATGAAAATGGAGACAACGATGACGACGAAGAAGAGGGCGACGAGGAAGATGATGACGAAGGAGACGACAAAGAAGAAGAATACAAACATAACGCCAGTGACGACAACAGAGAAGCAGATGAGGAAAAATACGACAACGAAGAAGTAATCGAAATATACGATGAAAAAGAAAAAGATGAAGACAGCAAAGAAAGGAGAAGAAAAAAAGAAGAAGCGGACGACGAAGGCGACGACGCAAAAGAAGAGGAAGACGCAGAAGAAGACGACGACGAAGAAGACTATGAAGAAGAAAAACAAGACGAAGAACAACAACATCAGCAATAAGAACTGAACGACGTAGGAAACATTGGGTAGCAACTGAATTATCCAAATAACTTACATGTAGCGTATGAAGGTAACATGTAGTAAGTAGAAACATGGAATCCAGTAGTTAGAAGTAGTAATTACCATTATCACTGTCATCCTATGCGCATGCAGTGTAATGGTTCGAGGTCCAGAATTCAAAATTGGCGAGCCGAATTAAAATCCCGGACAATATTCAATTTCGTAACAATGCCATACACCGAAGTTAAGCAACGTTGAGACTGGTTAATACTTAGATAGGTGACCGCTTGGGAATACCAGGTGCTGTTAGCGTTTAGTGACAGATGTGCGTTGTGGTGCAGTGGATATCGGCTCGGAAAGAGAAATCTTTAAGCCGAGTTTGAATTCCAGTTGGATACCCTGCATTCACTTAAGCACTGGTACCCTTGGCAAAGATATTAATCCATCCCTTCCCTCCAGTTATAAGGTTAAATAATAATGGTAGGACTTGGGGACCCTGCCCTTAAAAAACAAATCTCAATGAATCTTGATACTTGAAAAGAAAAAAAGTATTACTAAACACAAAACTGATATAAAAAAAAAACAATAAATTGTTGAAAGAAAACAGTATTACTAGCAATAAATAAATAAAATTTAGTTGGAAATAAATGACCCGACAAGGTTGACATGCCATAAAACAAAACAACCAACCAACCAACAATGCCATAACCTATTTTCCTCTTAGATATTAGTTAAATTCTATGACTGATATTAGCTATAGGAGAGCGTCAATTCTGAATTCAAAAGTGTCTGGTGGAGCGCATACTTGAACTATAAAGTTCTCTCAACATCTTCTTCTTCTTCTTCTTCTTCTTCTTTATGCCTTGTCCTTTCAGGACGTAGGCGATCATGGTTTTCCACGTCTCTCTATCCCTGGTGGCTCTTAGCACGCTTTCTCCTGTTACACCACGCAAACCCCGTTCTCTCATCCACCTGCTCAGGCTCTTCAAATATGTTATCCGCTGCTTTCCTCTGTCTGTTTCTTCTTCTATCTGGCCGTTAGTATCAGGTTCTCCAAGCCCCACTTCCTCATTGCATGTCCAACGATCTTTAGTTATCTCTTCCTGATGCTCAATATTAATTTCCTTTTCGTTTTCATCCTTTCCAAAACCTCGTCATTGCTCACATGCTCGGTTCAAGATATCCGAAGCATCCTTCGGTAGAACAACATTTTACTTGCTCCAATTTTCTCCTTCATCTTTGATGATATTGTCCAACATTCACAGCCATATTGAAGAACTCACATAGCAATCCAATACACTCTTCTTTGTTTCTAGTGAAAGTTTCCAGTTTCTTAATACTTTAATCTCAACATAGTTACAAGATAAGCCATAAACTGGCTCTGTGAATAAACCAAATGAGTCCGATAAAACAGACAGGTTTGCAAATGTTCAACCATACTAAGGATTTATAGTGTGCTTTCAAGTCAAAAAGGTTTGATGATGTTAGATCGATAAAAATGAAAGATACATTTATCATTATTTATACAATGAAATGACATTCAAAAGAGAAAAAATCAGGGGGAAAAAAAAGCAAATTTGAAATTTTTCTTGGCTTAAAAGTTTTTTACAAGTAGAAATCACTCCTGTCTACCTTGATTATTTCGAGGCAAAAAAGACAAAACTCATTAATAGTGTTTTTATGGAAAAACAATGAAGTTAGCAAGAATTGAGACCTATTCAAATACAAAAATGAAACATAAATCCATTTCTGAGGGATATTAATCCTACAAAAATAAAATAAACTTATCATTAGTTTTAAATGAAATACCATTCAAGAGAAAAAAGTTGGTAATGTGTTTTTTATGATTCAAATGTCCTTCTATTGAATGTATCTTGACCATTCCGAACAAAATGCCTGCATACAGATAGAAAACCACCTCAGCAAATATACTAAAAGGGAATGTGGTATGGCATTGGTATTCGTCATATCACGAGAGAGAATCATACAAGAAATACCAAACATATCAGTAAATATAAGACGCGTAAGATATTTGAAAATACATTGGAGACAATCTACATATATAAAAGGCAATCTGTGACTCTGTGTGTGACTGTTCCCTATGCACTGCACGCCTACATTTTTTAAGCTACGCCATTTAAACTTTCTAGGGGCACATATCTACAGTGAAGCCAGGTCGACACATATTTTTTGAGTGTAAGTTCAGTAATATTCCCTTTCGCACTTTTTGGCCTATGGAGCCGATTGTTTACATTTGCTCCATAAAACATCTAAGCTCTAAGATGGTTGCTGAATTACGTCACAGAAATCAAGTCACACGTGTCAAACGCGGCTAAAATATTTTTTATTAAAAAGATTTAAAAAATGAGCCTTTATATTTAATTTTTATTCCGACTTTTAAAAAATTCATTTGGTCAACAAATAAAAAATTAATATTTCATACTTCAGAAAATAAAATTTAAAAAATGAAGCTTTTTTTCGCGCTAAATATTTCATGCAGGAAATCAACTGTCTGTAATTCATGTGGCAATAATATAACTTTTTCCATTAAAATTTAATGTCTACATTTTGAAATATTCTTTCAAAATTGCTGAAATTCATTTAGTCAACAAAAAATGTAAATATTTTCACCCATAATTTTGAAACAACTTGATTATTTAAGTCTTTTTTTTCATATTTCATATTTCAGAAAATAAAATTAAAAAAAAATAATGCTTATTTTTTTCGCTAAATATTTCATGCTGGAAATCAACTGTTTGTAATATGTGTGGCATTAATGTAAGTTTTTCCTCTAAAATTTAATGTCTACATTTTTAAATATTCTTCGAAAATTTCTAAAATTCATTTAGTCAACAAAAAATGTAAATATTTTCCCCAGTAATTTTGAAACAAAAACAAACGCAATGCTGTTTACAATGTCACACAAAACATCAACTCACGTTTACGCAAAACAAAAGAAAATAGATTTTTAATGGAATTTTTTAACAATTCTTAAACGACAATTTTTATATAATTACTTTTTTATATAACTGAGTTTTAAATTGAGATGGCGGCTACAAGCGCTCAGAAATCGCAACATGCTGCATTAATCATCTAATTAAAAAATGTTCTGAGTTGCACGGGCAAGGCCGGGCTATGATGCTAGTTATAAATATAGTGGTATTTTACAAACAACTATTTTTTTTTAAATACAAAACCTGGTATATAGATGCAGTAATGACTGGATTACATTTTTACTTGATCTAATCGCTTTCAGCCGCAACGTTGCGAGACCAAAATTGTTAACATACACGCATTGATATTGGACATTACTCAAGTAATGACGCTGTTCAGAGAATCAGTCGTATTTTAGGAACGTTGATTAGTATCTCGTTCAACAACGTCCCACAAAGGGATTTGTGTCTGGTAAGTAAGGGGGCCACATATTTTTTTGAGATATAATGTAGTTGGGTTACCACAGCTTTACCAACCAATACTGAGTTCTGCTTCACATACAAAAATTCTTCCATCAAATACAATGTCTATTCAATGATTCAAAACTATTTTCAGAACTTTAGTATAGCTAGCAGCATCCAGCTGAAGACTCTGTCAGAATAAGTAAGGCGAAATTACATGTTTTTCATTATTCGCCAAGCTTAATACCAACACGGATGCCGTAAATTTGTGGATGTGCTGAATCTTCTGATGACCGCATCAGAAGATTCAGTAGATAAGGATCTGGCATTTTCCTGGCTCAACATTTGATGCTCGTCTACACATCTTTCTCTAAAGAAAACCTTTAGAACATATCAGGTTCTGGATATTTCAAATTTCCAGGAATTCTTTTACTCGGAGAAATCTTTGTTCTTGTGTGTGAGCATAAAAAATTTTTCTTTTTTTATCAGCTGTAACTCGTACTGAATGTTCTCCCGTAACACATTGCGAATTGTGCCTTGAACATCTGGAAATCTCTGGCAATAACCTTCACGGACATTCCAGGATTTGTATCCATGACATTTTGCACTCGCTTTACGAATTGTGGTACCCTGAACGCTGTGAATACTTTTTGCGCTTTCCTAGAGGCAACATGTCTCCGCTGGGGGCTAACAAATTCTTCCGAACTTTTTGAATAAACTACCTGGCAACTATTCCCATCCGAAAAGAAGAAACTGCAATATCAAAATTGCTGTGCTTTGTGTGTCTTACAACAATTCTAGTGTGTTGTTTCAACTCATATCTGACAGATTAACTGGGAACATTAATTATCCCATGAATGCAGGTATCCTCTAATACCTTAAGAAATTATATCATTGGTTGAAATAAATTTGAATTAATACATGAAATACATTAATACATGAAAGTTAAATGAAACACGACTCAATGTATGTTCGTTATCAAGAGAGACATCACAAGTCGTGAGCTATTTACGTGGGATATTAAATTGAAACATGTACATAAATCTATGTAGGTTGTGGCGACAAAATACATGACGAAGGAGAATCATATTAGCGAAAGATGCTTTCTTGAAGATAAACGAAGAATTAAGAGATAGTGAAATTAAAACAAAGGAATATATTCTTATCTCCACCGTGACAATGCACTGATATGGCAATGAATTTCTTCACAGATGAAGATAAGATATCAGAATGATGTTGAAAATATAATAGATAAAAAATGGGAGCCACCATGAAGGTCTAAGAAAAATAAAAACGGAAAGGAAGCCTGTACTTAGAATAATCATTTCTGGAACATCTTATGAGGAAGGAAGTTTCGTAAAAACGCCAGCACACTACTTGCATCAATTCAATTTTCTATTTATGCTTTAACCCTCTAGGGCCATTCGTATCATATTTGATACAGTATGAAAACAAGCCTTGAAAGAAATATTTTCCTGAAAAATTTTTTAAGAGAAATATTTTATAAATTTTAAATGAAAGCAGTACTGACTGCTCAGTCAATGAATACCAAATGTTTCCTTATAGGGAAATACCAAATGTTTCCTTATAGGGAAATACTGTATCAAATATGATACGAATGGCCCTAGAGGGTTAAAATCATATTCACAGTCGTTCTGGTTATGAAGTTAAACATCCAACAGCAACACTTCTGAGAGTAGAGGTTTTGAAGAGAGTGTAACCATCTCTTAATTGTTGTTGTTTCCAGGTCCACCCTGACCCGGGTGTTAGGGCAAATATTGAGCATCTAAACAAAAGTAAACAGTACATTTTTATAGTGAATTTCCCAACAATATATTTTATAATGTACAAAATATATGTATGAAAAGAAAAACTTACCTTTACTCGAAAAGTATAAAATCATGTTGAAAATAGTTGTAAGTTGTAAGCATAAAATTACGGCTAAAATATTTAGATTTCGGTATTAAGTAACCAATAGAATATAGCTTCAACAAAACTGGAGCATAAAATACACATATCACTTCATCTAGTAATCATATCCACGTAAACATGTATATGCACAAATCTGAGGATGCTCTACAATGTATTCAATTCTGAAAGCAAAATAATATATACTTACATCAAAGCTCACAAGAAAATTAAATTTCCGCATTAAATGACCAATATACCGTTAAACAAACCAGTCAATATAGTCATATTCAGAGGAAACGTTGAAGATCTTAAAACGCTAATTACTAATTGAATACTATTTTGAGGTCCAGAGAGGACCAATATCAGACCAAAACTTTTGTAGGAAGTCATGATATCATGATGTCATAATAAAGTTGTACCTAATTAGTAATAACACACACACACACACACACACACACACACACACACACACACACACACACACACACACACACATATATATATGTTGGTAATTTTGCTATAAAATATATTGATGGTTCTTTTGTTATAAAGATGTATTGTTGGTCAAGCAACCGCATATCTTTATAGTAAACTATAAAAGTATACTATTGATTTTTAATTGGAAGTTCACTCTTTGCCCATAGCTGGCAACTAACAGATGCTAACATGCCGAGTCAGAATGAACCTGAAAACAAGACCAGTTAAGATGTGGCTCAGCGCTCCCCACCAATACATCCAATTTACAAGTCAAATGTACTGCTGCCGGATGGAGTTTATCGTCACACTGAGAACAAGGTTTTAACGACAAATAATGATAACATCATCAGACAGAATAGTATCGAAAACATTAAAGAAAATATGAACTACAAGGAAACTTAGAATCAGAAAGACAGTTGAAATATAACTCATATAGAAGAAAGGTGACCAGGAGTATCTAATATACACAAGACATACTGAAGAGATGTAACTCGAAACAGAAATTTATATATTTAGCGACCTTTCCTGATGGCACAGCAAAGAATAAGAAGGCAGGTAAATGGATGTTGATTCAAAAATATGAAGCATAATTTTTTACTCATATAAATTTAAGGAAAGCATATTTTGCTCAAGCTTGACAAAGATGTTCTACTGTAGTTTATGTATGAAGCCATGTCCGTATTGAATGAGTTACACTAGCACTTTGACAGATTTTAACAGTCGTTCAACACCAAGTGACAACAGTTTGTTTCATGCTTAAACGCAATCTTCGTGGTCTCATGATTGTGTTAAAGTGAAAAAGTCAGTTCTTATTACTATAAATTTATTTTAGTGTCTATACATGTTTGAGTTGTCATCCGTGATTTTATTTTTCTTAAAAATAAAAAAAATAATAACAGTCGGCCTAGATCAAGAGTCTTTATTAACTCTATGCCGCTTGTTATTGATTTCACAGAATAACAAATAAAGACACACTCAGACAAATGCACCTACTAAAAAAAGAGTTAATAGTAATTGGAACAATGACGGATTAAAATCAGTTTTTCATATATATGTACACATTATTCGCAGACAAGCCTGTGTCAATGTATCACAGCTCTTCAGTGCGGCTATATTAACTTTTTTACCTCAAGCGGGGAGAAGAACCCGACGGATTTGACAGCAGTTTGATATTCACCCACCAGGCTATAGGCGCAACATAAGATAATGGACGATTTCAAAGCTTGTATGTATATTTACAAAATGTCGACAACGCCAACAGCGAGAGTGTTCTATCTGATAACCGCTTCAAACGGGCGTTTTACGCGGTAACCTGAGAACATACGTTAGAACATGCCAAAAAATACAAACTACTACAAAATTATACATTTTGTTTTAACATTGAAAGAATAATGTCTCATCAGGTAGTTAACAATAATGGTAATATAAATTTTTATTTAATTTTTTTATTGTATGAAAGCAACACTTTATTTTTGGAAAAGAAAATAAGATGAGAAATCAACAAAATTAAAAGAGGAAAAAGAAAGATACAGAAGAAATAGAAAGTGAAGAGGAAAATAAGTGAGAGGGAAAAACCAATGAGAACTCCTGAGAGAAATTTTAAATTTGGAACAGAAATGGATTTCAGACAGATATTGACATAGTTTGCGACTCAAATCTTTTGGCATTTTTTAAAAAATGGTGAAAACCCAGACACAAACACAACTATTATTCATAAAATGTAAAATAAAGAATATTAATAAAAATAATACGAAGATATAAATTCATTAGACTTAAATTATAAATTAGAATAAAAATAAAATAAAAGTTTAAATAAAAACATTTATTACCATCATTGTTCACTGGGTGATTGTTCTTTCAATGTCGAAACAAAACGTACAGTTAAGTAGTAGTTTGTATTTTTCACATGTTCTAACGTAATAATTAATAATAAATATTCATTGGCCTATTTTTATATTGAGCACTATTTTAAATTCATTTTTTGAACGTTACTATTTTATCATTCGTTCTTATTCATTTGTATTTACATATTCATAATATTTATCATAACGGTGTCGTCACGCAACTTCGAAGTTGGTATGAATCTGCTCTGTTAAAGAGATAAAATCTTTGTAACTATCAACGCTCTCTCTACATCTAGATATCGAGCACTTTACGCTAAAAAACCTGCCAAAATACATTTTATCATTATCAACCACTAAAAAATAACAACCTTGACGAGATAAACTATCAATATTAAACATTATATATATATATATATATATATATATATCTTTTTGCAACTTCTCTAAGAGGCTACCTGTATCTGCCATTGATCATCAGGTGCATTTTTAAAAGTAGTTTTTAATGTAAAAAGCAAGTAATAGGATATTTCTCACGTTTGAAATAACGTTTCAAAGAAACGCTCGATCTCAGAAAAAACAGGGAAATTACAAATCGAGAATATGGACAAGTAAATTGCTGGCAGTTCCGAATCGTGTTTGACTGTGAAAATTGCACAAAATGTAGAGCCTTTCGACTAACAGCGTGTCTTTTTAATTTTTTTATCAAGTTCTACTCAATGTGCATTCAAGAAATCAATCAAAGTTGAACAGGGTATGACATGAAGCGAGGTTTAGCAAGTGTTGCTCGTCATGCAATCCATTACTGGTGCCAGTGTGTGTCAAAATTGATAGAGACCAAAAGTTCTTTTTTTTTAATACATTTTGTATTGTGTTCAACAGAGATAGACACTGGTGGCCACAGTGCACTCTTTTCTGTCAGTCTTCTGTGCGAGATTTGAATTCAAGAAGACGACTCGGTCTGAACAGTAGAAATTGTAATTCTCTTAAAGTAAATCTATAAAAGGATCTGTATGTAACCTGGAACAATCTCGTTATTTTATGACCACATTGTAAAACAATTTCCGGGTAATACTTGAAAATATATTGTTCAGCATAATTCAGAGGATAAAGTATACAATGAACATATAAGCAGCAGCCTTTCATAAAATTTTAATAAATAAACTACAAGATTAGCTAGACAGGCTTTTTATATTCCATATGGCTAACTGGATTCTTACAGAGCATATATTTGTATGAGTCTTTACGGATTGATATATATTGTTCGTTATTTATACGAAATAGCGAAAACAAATTACTTAGTAGATTTTTATACAAACACTATTTAGAATTTATTGTTACAACAGTTTTTCAATATATATGAAAACTGTAAATTGAAAGTGTAGTTTAGATAACATAAGGGTACACATCAATACAACACGTCAGTATTACAAGTGTCAAAGGAGAGTAAAGCACGTAATCAGGTGATTTATTTAAGAGTACCTGTGATTATGTGGATTTAAGCATGGATAGATAATGGTCTGGTATCACGTCAGTATTACATGTGTTCAAGTGTGAGTAGAGTACGTAATGAATTGACGTATTATAGGTTTATCCATAAATATATTAAACAGAGAAACATAATGGCAAGGTATCAAGTCAGTGTTCGAATAAGAGGAGAGCATGTAATTAAATCAAGCGATTTAAGGGTACCTATGATCATGTGGATTTAAGCAGGTAGACATAATAGCCTGGTAGCAAGTCAGTATTTCATGCGTTCAAATGAGAGCAGAGCATGTAATCAGTTGCTTTAAATAATTGTAATATATAAATATAGATTGACCATTTACCAGTGCATTATGTCAATGTTTCATGTTCTTGAATGAGATCGGGGCACGTAATCAGGTCATGTGATCTAGGTATAACTATTATTATGTTAATTATTGCTGCTCTAATTCGTCATGAAGTAACTTGTATATAGCAAATCAAAATGAACTTTGATCTGAAACTTTTTCAGTGGATTAATTTTTTTCTCTATTTTAATGACTCAACAAACTTGTCGGTTATTTGATACCGAAAAGATTTTATTTTTAAAAATTGTGTGGCTTGTAAAAAATCCTTTTCGTCGCTGGTTTCATCAGTCTCCACTTATGCCTTTAGAACGGAGTTATTCAGTGCGACTATTTATGCTCTGCACATTTAAAAACTCTGCTATTAAGAGATGGACATCATTTAAGCATTTCGTACCACATCCCAAACTAATCTACCAGTAGAAGACAATGATCTTACTTTCTCTCCCGAGGCCAATGTTCTGATGATGACGGGGTCCTGTCAATGATATAGATATTCATAGTTGGGATAAGAATGATCTGGAACAGAAAATCAAGATTCTCTACCAAATGTTCAAAGAATTACGAGTCAAGATAAACATTTCTAAAGCAAAAATAAGAATTATCAATTGGAATTAATGCAGAGATGTCACATACTTTGATTCATCATAAATATAAATGATGTGGACTTAATAAATGCTAAACACTTCAAATTTCTCAGTGTATGGATCATTTATAACAAATTTACTTGAGGAGATAAGGAAGTTGAATACAGAATAGTTAGTGTAAGATGTAGTTTTTCACAACACCGCATACTACTACAACAGCAAAACATTGATCATTAAAACGCGAGTCATGTTCTTAAATAACCTAGTCAAACGAGGAATTTATATAGATCTTATGCTTGGGGTCAAGTCTATTCAGTTGTATACAATTGTATTCTGAGATCAGTTGTTATAATGACTTTATGTACTCTAATGCGTCTTGGTCAAGACCACACTTTCCAAACATTGTGGACTAGCACTACAGAACTACAAACTAAGAACTGTACCAAATAACAGAAATGAAATCACTTTTTTGAAATTGATTCACCCCATGCAAGGCAGTACCGCCACTGATGCACAGGGTGCTACATACGAGTAACAGTTTAGACAGGAGGAGAGTGAGAGAAAGAAGAGCCAGTTACAGGGGCTGTCAGAGAAAGAGCAAGAGAAAGATGGGAGCACAGGTGTGAAGACAGTTGCGACGATAGAGAGAAAGGAAAAGAACAAGATATACAGGGTGATGTAGAAAGAACTGGAGTCAAATGGGCAAGTGATGGATATTAACATTACATTTAAATTGCTGGAGGTTGTAGCCGTCAGAAAAGCAAATATACGGAAGGGAGTTCCACCGGCGGGAAGTGCGAGAAAAGAAGCTAATGGAGTAGAATTGTCGCCTGCATTTGGTTGATCTAATTGTAAATGAGTGGGACCTTGTTGCCAGTCTGGTTGCACGAGTAAATTCTAGTGACGGGGGCACCAGTGACTTAAGTTCGTCGGAACAGAAGCCATGAAAATATTTGTAGAATAAACAGAGGGAAGCCACATCGCGCCGGTGAGAAAGTGGCTGGATTCGAGCTGCCAAGTCGGAACCTATCACATTACAGATTCTCCTTTGGAGCCTGCCGAGAATTCTGAGATGAACAGTAGGGGCGCCTGATCATATGACAGCAGTATTCTATCCACGGATGGATGGCTGATTTGTATATGTGCAATATGGATAAATTGATAACTAGGTTCCCTCATTTTACTTTTGGAAATTGATAGATGTAGCCGTAAGTTCTATTCTAATAGTTTCTTCTCTAGCTTGTAATACTTTCTAATAGCTTCTTTTGTTGCTTGTGATACTCTCTTCTGACTTCTTGCATTCCAGTCAGCTACGAGTTTCAAAAATGTAAATCGTCAATCGTCATCTTCCGAAATTATGAATCCTGTTATTTTATTTTAGTTTCTTCTCAATAAATAGCATTTTATTTAATTCTCAATAACCCCTTGCGTCTTAGTGACTTTATCGCCTTTTTTGTAAAATGATTAAAAATACCAAAAACAAACTTCACTGTTTATAGGTGTTTGATTTGATTAGAAAGCGTCGAAATTTTACAGCTTTTACAAGTTCAAATAAATGAGTTAATAGCAAATATATTTTTATTCATATTTCAAGCTTAAAACTGTGTTTAAAAGGGGATTAAAATAAACATAATTTTATGGAAGTTGGATTTGAACCGAAAATTTAGCGTTCCCCATTTTCAAACCTGAGCCATATCCGAAAGCTATGTTCCAGACAGAAGTAATTCACATAGCACATCTTCAGTGCTTGCATTTATGAATAGTTTCACTCTGTGTGTAACGCCATGTCGATCAAATCATTCGGACATCCTCGGATGCTTCCGGCAAATTTCGACTTGACTCCGATGTCGTTGAACTGGGCGGATGTAGGCCTGAGTAAATATCGTCTGTCCGCTGAGGCATCGCGAGATTTGTCAATGACACGCGAGAATCACGTTGATATTTCAAATTCGTCTGGTGGTTGGTTCTTCCTCTTCTTAAACTGGTAGATTTCTTCATTGTGTGTGTAAACGTGTGTGCCTATATGCATTTTCGCTTGTTTAAGCCTGTACTTTGCACAAACATTTTTTGTGCGTTTTGTACGCCTATTTTGGCATGTTTTCACTTATGCATAAGTATTTAAATAATTTCAAAATGTAGCCATTTAAGTAGAAATTATACCTGAAGATGAGGCATATGCATAACATTTCACATATTTGCACACATTATTAGGGAAAGTCATATGCAAATCAATATTCGCTAAAATTATGCACAATTGCACATGTATTTAGACTTTTGTAAAAGAAAGAAAGATGAATCTTTTTTTTAGATATGACAGTAAAGAAAAGATCTGGTTGTAAAGGAAAGCAAAAAGAAAGCTCTAACAGTTAGCAGTAAGAAGTTCAATATATGATGTCAGTAAATGAGACAGCCAAATATATGGAAGATCAAAGACAAGTAGTTAGATAAATATATTGGTAGCATTGTAACAGACGATGGACAATGTGACACAGAAAGCCAAAAGTAGTTAGAGAAAGATGCCTTTGAGAAAGGAAGGAAACTAAGAGTCTAGAGAATTTCGTTACAAACTAAACTAAAAATTGTGATGAACTATGTAAGAGTCAATATCTTCTATGGCAGTTAATGTTACATAATATCTACGCAAATGGAAAATAAACACGAAGGAGAAGAAACGTGGTTTTAACTACTGATGGATTTATTTATTTATGTAACGAAATGTCGACTCATTATGGGTCATCAATAGCGAAAATTCAATTTTCTTGGGAGCTTTGAAGTAATAGAAATTGCTATATACATAATGCCGCTTTCGCAGATAAATACATGATAAAGGACACTCAAATTTGTGCATATACATGTTTGTTGATGAGTAGATTTTGTTTATTAGCGTATGGATCTTTATGTGTTATTTATGTTATTTATTTATTTATTTTAATCATATCACCACAAGCAAGGCGAAAACGCCACTGATGCGCAGGGGGCTACGTAAGAGTGAAAAGATTGGTAAAGAGAAAAACTGGAAACCACAGACTAAACAGGAAACAAGGGATGAACTTCTTCACCTGTTCAATAGACGTGGGTGGAGTGTGAACCGGGCTATATTTAGTATATTTACTCCAATTGAAAAAAAAATTTAAAAAAAAGAGTGAAAAGATTGGAAAAGAGAAAAACCGGAAACCACATCCTAAACAGGAAACAAGGGATGAGCCTCTTCACCTGTTCAATAGACGTGGGTGGAGTGTGAACCGGGCGATAGTTTAGTCTATCTACTCCCACTGAAAAAAAAAATTAAAAAAAAAGAGTGAAAAGTTTGGAAAAGAGAAAAACCGGAAACCACATCGTAAACAGGAAACAAGGGATGAGCCTCTTCACCTGTTCAATAGACGTGGATGGAGTGTGAACCGGGCGATAGTTTAGTTTATTTATGTTGTTGGTATTGTTAGTTGGTTTGCTATAAAAATGATCACGCAACTGTATTTTTCTTTTTATAGTAAACTATAAAAATATACTCTTGATTTTTGTTTTGGGATTCACTATAACTGGAAGCTAACAGTTACTAACACCCCTGGTCAAAATAGACCGGGAAACAACAGTAGTTAAGAGATGCTTCTACGCTCCCCAAAACTTCAAATATTCAGCTTAAAGGTATTGCCGCTGGATGTAGTTTATTGTCACACCGAGAACAAGATCTTACTGACGAATAATGATTGTATCATAGACAGAATGGTATCGAACAACTTTAAAAATAGGAACTATAAGGAAACTTTAATATCTTAGACAGAAATGGTACCGAGGAACATTAAGGAAAATATGAACTACAAGGAAACTTAAAATCGGAAAGACACAGTTGAAATATAACTCATATGGAAGAAAGGTGATCAGTAGTATCTAATATACACACGTCATACTGAAGAGATGTAAGACGAAACAGGAATTAATCTATTTGGCGACCTTTTCTGATGGCACAGCAAAGAATAAGAAGGAAGGTAAATGGCCGTTGATTCAAAAAATGAAGCATTAACTCTAAGGAAAGCACATTGTTTCTAAAGCTCGACACAGATGTTTTACTGTAGTTTCTGTGTGAAGTCATGTCCGTATTGAGTGAGCTACACTATCACTTTGACAGATTTTAACAGTCGTTGGATTACTTCCCAAATGGCCATTCAAAATATGAGTGGACACTGAGTTCAACATCAACTGGCAACAGTTTGTTTCATTTTCATGAAGTTTGATGATTGCGTTAAAGTGTGAAAAAGACTGTCGCCACTTAGTGTTGACCTTAGTTCACGTTTATATACATACTCTATCCTTGATATTTGCCCATAAATATAGCATATCATAAAACTATATTTATATTATATACTTGAAGTTCTCGCTATTTTTTCATGAAAAGTATTTTTATTTTCAAAAATTAGTAAGAAGCATCTCACTAAAATTATTGTCTATCGCTGCTCACTCCTTTTTCCCGTTTTTCTGGCAGCCTGTGAATTCCACTTCGGAAGAAACGACACGTCCTTTGAGGTTATTTTCGACCAATTTTTCGCATGTTCAAAAGAATAAAAGTGCTACTCAGCCAGGCATCGATTGTAACACGTGATATTCAGACGGTAAATATGGCGGCTGGGATAGGACTTCACATTTAAGCATTTCCAAGTATGTTTTTACCCATTTTGCAACATGTGACATAACGTTGTCATGTTACAAAATCACTTTATTATTTCTCTTCTCGTATAGCGGCAGTTTTTTCTTCAATGCTCGGCTCAAACGATGGTTTTGGTTAGTTTGAGCTGCTCATAATAAATTACATGCAGTTAATTTCACCAAATACAGAGCAGAAGTTTCGGACCATGGATATTCGGCTTTGTTGCCGATGCCGATGTTATTGGTCGTAAGGGTTATGATATCCACATTTCATCGCTGGTCACAATACGATTTCTACCGTTAAAGCTGCTGTTCACAATGACAAGACGCCGCTGGATGTCATTCGTCTTTAATTCGTACCAGACCCAATGTCCTTGCTTTTGAATCACTACTAATGCTTTCAAACGTATCGATACTGTTGTGTGATCAACTTATGATTCTGCAAGTTCAGCTTACACCTGATATGAATCTTCACGAAGAAATGCCCAAAACTCTTCGCCTTCAGACCTTTTCACTACGCCAGATAATTCTTTATCTGCAATATCAAAATTATTTTTGAAGCGTCTAGACTAATCTCTGCATGTTGTTTCGGACAGAGCATAGTCACCGTAAGACTCAACAAAAATTCTGTGTGCTTCAACTTCAAATTTGTTTTTAATAAAGTAGTGCAGCCCAATTCCCCTCAAATATACGTTCTTTAGCACGAAAACTTACAATATTTATTGCTATAGAAATCAATGTTGTTTACACCTTGGAGAAATGACATTCGATGAATTTCAAGCTTGTTTAGAGTACCTCCTTATCGATGAGTTACCACCTGAAACTACATGCATGCAGTTCACGGAACGCCATCCGTTTGAAAACAGCAAGAACTTATTGAAGGTTATAATATATATATATATAATAAGGTTAATAATAATATATATATATATATAATAAGGTTATAATAAGGTTATAATATATATATATATATATATATATATATATATATATATATACAATTAATAAGGAACAAAGAAAATAATTTCAACGTTCAAAACATGAACTTAAAACAACGCTCAATAATATATGTCCAAGTGAATAAGGCACGAAGAAAAATTTAACAACATTCAAAACATTAATTTAAAACAGTGTTCAATATAAAATAGTGCTATGAATATTTATTATAAATTATACTTTAGAACATGTACAAATTATCATCTACTACAAAGTGTACATTTTGGTTCGACACTGAAAGGGCAAAATGTCTCATCAGGTAGTGTGAAAAGAAAATGGAAACATTTTTACTTTATATTGGCGAATTATGTGTGAGAGGTAAGTGAGGTGGAAAATAAGAAACCAGAGTTGTAAGTTGTAAGTTAGAATTTGAACAAAAAGAAGAAAGAGGGAGAGGAGAGAGTTGATTAATTGAGATGTTGAAAATTTTATAGACAGATTTAACAGTACAAGATAAGGTATTCTGGAGGCTCTGTAAAAATGTACTAAACAATAGCAACCCCCCCCACTCTAATCAACGAATTTGAGGTCCTTATCTCTACAACAGACAAGGCTTCGCTCGCAGATTCTGTACCAACTCGACACTAGATTCTTCTGGAGTATCTGTATCTGACTTCCCACCACGAAATGAAGCCTAACTGCATGATATCCACAATTCCCACTCGGTGGTCTCTAATATAATTTCAAAGCTTGACCAACATAAAGCGAGCGGCAGCGATGGAATCCCAATCATTGTCCTGGAGAATTGCTCCCCTGAACTCTCCTCTGTTCTCCCCAAACTCGATAACTACTGCCTCTCTGCTTCTTGCTTTCTTGCCTGCTGGAAGTCCTCCTCCTCCTCCGTGGTTCCAATATATAAAAACATTGGTGAATCCTCTAACCCGTCTAATTATTGCTCTATCAGCCTCCTACCGATTTTTGGCAAAGTGTTCGAAGCCATTATCAAAGCCGAGGTGGTTCAGCATCTCACAGCCCACAGACTATTCTCTGACAAACAGTGTGGTTTCCGCTTCACCAGGTTTACTGCTGACATGCTTACGACCATCACTGAATATATACACCAGGCTCTCGACAAGAACGGCGAAGCTCGAACTGTTGTCCTAGATATCGCCAAAGTTTTTGGCCTACTACCCAAGCTGCGAGGTGATGATATAACTGGACAATTGTTTGCCATTATCCAGTCATTTCTTTCAAATCACACAATGAAGGTAGCATTGAACGGATATGCCTCCCAAAACTATCATACGAACGTGGGTGTCCATCAAGGCTCTATTCTAGGTCTTATACTTTTCCTTATCTACATTAACGATCTTCCAGATGTAATAAGATTCCAAGTAGCCATATACGCTGACGACTAGGCTAGTCTCCATGAAACAAAACACTGCGCCTCCTCGGCTTAACACTGACAACAGACCTCAAGTGGAATGAATATATTGAATCCATAGCTAAATCCGCTGCTAAGAAAGTCGGTTTTCTGTGTAGGGCCAGGAAGTATTTTTCCGCCTGAAACAATCCTGCAGATATATAAATCTACCATCCGTTGAATACTGCTGTCAGATTTGGTCGGGTGCTTCTGTTATCCACCTGAGTGTCTTTGACAAGATCCTACGGAGAATCTGGCAGTTCGGATACAGTCACTTTCTCACCGACGCAGTGTGGCTTCTCTGTGTATCTTCTACAAATACTTTCACGGTTTCTGCTCTGATGAACTTAGCTCACTGGTGCTCCCTATATATAAATTTACTCGAGCCACAAGATTAGCAACTAGGTCCCACCCTTTTAAATTGTAAACGCAAATTCTATTTCAACAGCTTCTTTTCTCGCACTTGCCGCCAGTGGAATTCCATTTCATTTACTTGTTTTCCCGACAGCTATAACCTCCAAGAATTTAAATATAAAGTTAATAGTCATCTCCTATCTCACTAACCTGCATCCTCTCTCTCTCATGCTCCTTCCACTCCACTCTCATCAGTATTCTCATCCTTCTCTTATCCACTTCCTGACACCCCCTATAGCCTGTCACTCTTTCTCATAACTTACCTCCGATATTTTGGAAAATATGTAAACAAACACTGGTATGAACATCACTCAGAACCGGTTACAGAAATAGAAAACGTTACCATTCTATGGGATTACACTATCTACACAGACAGGAAAATTGAAGTAAATAGGCCGAACATTATTTCCAAAAACCGAAAAGAAAAAATTGTCTACTAACTGATATGGCTTGTCAAGTGGATTGTAACATAACAATCAAAGAATTTGAAAAATTATCTGAGTAAAAATCTTAGAAATTGAAATAGAAAAAATGTGAAAATTGAAAATAAGAATAGTACCAGTGATAGTAAGTGCACTTGGAATCATAAAAAATGAAAGAAAACGATACATTAAAAGAATCCCTGAAAAATCCTAGGTTAAAAGATATACAAAAAATTGTCATGATAAACACAGTCCACACTATGTGTCTATGTAACGCTATGGATGTTATGAGCGTTAGAAAAACAAACGAAATGTAGCTATATACCTTAAGTTTTTCCGCAGACTTGGTAGGTAGTTTGGCCATAGCAGAAATCGAAATAGGATGTAAATAATAAATAATTTGCAGACAATGAAGTTGACAGTTATTCCCATCGTTGAAGGAGCACTTGGACAATTCCAAAGAGGCATGTAGATTATTAAAAGATCATAAAAGAGATTTGAGAAAGAAGTGAAAATATTTAGATGACAACACTGCTGAAATCAGCAGTAGAACTTAAGAGATCTTATTTTTAAATACCAGTAATTGCAAATAGAAGGCAGAAAAAGAATAAAATATTAAAACTATGAAAAGTAAACTTAATCATTAAATATGAATAAAACAAATGAATGGATAAACAATTGAATGAAAAAAAATAATGTATTTTCAATGAAATTCTTACAATCAAATTCACAATTACAAACAGAATATGAAAACTGATGAACGGTTTAATTAGCGCGATAAAACTAAATCCTAAGATCTTAAACAGCTATAAGATGGTATAAATAAGACGGGCATTAAAAAAATACAATATCAATTCAAAACAACATTATAATACAATAATTATCTTTTATTGAAAGAAAAATATCTCTCGTATTCTGAAAAAAAAAATGATATAAAAATAGTTTTATTTTCGATTTATTTCAACTGAATGGATCGACTCAAATATTTCTACATCACTCCTAATTAAATTTTCCTCTGATACAACGAGAGACTGACTGATATATTAAAATAAATGTTGTTTATAATTTTCTATATACATACACACATTCAAGTACGTGCACTCACTGTTTCATTCATGATTATTATTGCTGAAAGTATACAGCAAATTTTACGTATACATTTGTAAGGGCATATCTGAAAGTTTACATATCTAGATATATACGGTGGTTGTCAGGTGTAATAGATAGTGGCTCAGAATGAGAAATAGAAGAACCGAGTTCGAATTCCAGTCTGGTTCATTATCTTTGCTTACACACAAATAGCTTTGAGAAAGGTCTGAATCCATCTCTTCTAAACTATTATATTTACTCGTAAAACATTATCATCAATTTAATCAATGTCCATTCGATTACTACAATCGCAGCATCCTGGATCCATCATAAACTATAAATGGAATTGTATTAAAAGCAGCTATGAAACATGCCCTAGACCCAACATAAATCTTTCCATAGCAGAAAACTATAACCTGCGTAAAAACATATCACGTTAAAGCACTTGTTTCGGTACGATCAGCGAAGTTAAGTAACGTCAAGCCTGGTCAATACCTTGATAAGTGACCACTTGAGAATATCGAGCGCTGTAAGATTGAATGAAATGGGGTGTAATGGATAATGGCACTTTTTTATCAATCAGGAAGCCGAGTTCGAATTTCAATTGGATTTGTTATTTTCACTTAACGCAAATACCAATTGAAAAGGGTATGAATCCACCTCTTTTCCCGCAGCCGTGGGTTTATTAGTATTACTTGTATCCCTAAAGCATTACTATCTAAGAAAAATTATGATATAGAATTACTTTCTGGCCTTAAATAACCTGAAGAGTGTTGATAAGTCATAGAAAAATAATTAATAAAAAAATAAAAAATATGACCTGGATTTGGAAAGAAAGCAGTTATAGTGCAAACCCATCATAAACATTCACTATGTTGAATAAATAGACTCAAAACATTTCAACTATTTCAATGTAGGCATCAGCTATATAAAATTTAGTATAAGCGATAAGGAAATTGAACATGGAAGAGGTGGCGCCAAAGGTTTATTTGACGAGTCATGTTCTTAAATAACCATATCCGATCTAATATGGTTGTCATGCATTGCGCCTAATTCGTTCAGAAGTGTTTAAGCTATCAGCTATATACATCATTGTGCAAATTAATTGAAACAACTGCTTTAGTTTGCTTTCTTTCACCATACGGTCAGTTTCAGACCCACTGGAGTTATAAGGTGTAATTGATTTCTATTTTCTTTTCCTCGGATTAGGTCATTTGCAGTGGTGTGCAGCAATATGAATCTATCTTTGTCGTGTATGATGAAATTTGTTTGGCCTTGAAAAATATAGCGTCATCCGTGATTGCATCTTAATTTTCATCACCCCCAGATACTATTGTCTCGACAGTCGGTCAGTTGTTTTACACCATCCACTGCCTTCAACAGCCATAGGCCCGTTTGATTATCACTTGTTCCGATCGACGGCTCATGGCCTGGTTGAGTAGCACTTTCATTCTTATGAAGGTGCCAAAAATGCGTTGACTCGTGGTAAGTCTCAAAAGACGTGCCGTTTTTTCGACCTGGAATTCAAATGCCACTAGAAAGATAGGAAAAAGTAGTGGGTATCGATAGACAATATTTTAGTGATTTGTTTTTTACTAAGTTTTGTAAATAAAACATTACTTTTCATGAAAAGTCAGCGAGAACTTTTTTAAGACCCCAATATATATATATATATATATATATATATATATATATATATATAATCATTTCACCTAAACCAAGGCAGGATCGCCACTAATGCGCAAGGAGTTACAGTTAGAGAAAAAGAGGTACAAGTGATGTCGAAGAAGGGATAAGTGATGGATGGCATATATATATATAATCATCCGCAAAAAGGCCTCTTTTGCTGTATGGTTAATGTTAGGGCAACTTCTGTTTTAAAAAAAAACACAAGACACCATCTCCCCTACTGAACAGTGAAAGAATGATAGTAGAGGAATGCCGTAGATAGTAGAGGAATAGGGCTTCTTTAATAGTACATCGACGGTTATGTGATTTAAAAAAGATTTTTGTGTTATCAACTAGAATTATCCTGAAGTGTTCATGCACATTATTAGTTAATAATTGATTTTTGATAGCACTTTAATTCGACACGAGACATGTAAGGCGTCCTCTTCATGATGTGGTAGCATGCCCGATATAGGTTATTGATTTGGAACAAGAAACAATCTTATACTAGGCATTGGAATTGGCACAGTATATAGGTGATCGCTTGTTTTGATTTAGTGAGGTTATTTTAGTTAGTAACAAGGTTAGAGGTTTTACATTTTCAGTAATATATTATAAACTTCATATGTTTTTAGGGTTTATAACAGAAATATGGTTTAATAGTTTTCTTCATGGTAAATTCGTGCTGCTTATAATTATCGTGCATCTATTTGCAATATAATATGTCGATGTCTTGAGTTATGATTTTACTATTATATGTAAGAATAATTTCATTTGTTTGTCATCGATGTAATTGGGAAAATTATTGTTGACTAGTGTTCGTTTTACGTGGTTTAATTCTTTGGGAAGAGGAATGTTGGTGTGCTTTATGTAAGAAGTTTTTATCACTTATATTTTACATCTTTCTGAGCATTGGTTAACTTTATAAAACAAGAGTTTTATTTTTGGGTTTTTTCTATACTTATTAGTAGTTAATAGATTGGATTGTAGTTCCATCCCGACACCGAAGAATAGGATTTTGTTATGAAACATAAGTTCATATATAAATTTTAACTTTGAGCTTTATTCAAAAGTTGATTTTAGGTTTGTGGATTTCATCTTTATCTTTTATAATAACTAAAATGTCATTGACGTACCTTTTGTAGTTTTCTGGTTTTTGGGTGGGTTTGAACATTTTATTTTTAATATAACATGTAAAAGTTAGCAGAAGCAGGACTTAAAAGATTTCTCATGTTAATACCGTTAGTTTGGATATATGTGTTGCCATTAAGTCATAAAATTAAAATTTCGTGGTACAGGCAAGAACAATTTTCGGAAAATAGCTGGTCGGATTTTTAAAGGAAGTATTGCCGAGGGTTTGTAGTCAAAGTCACTAAAATTTGATTGTTTCTTAAATTAGAACGTTGGTAAAAAGAATTTCGACGTGATTTGCTACTTTCAGGATATGGAGAAAGAGGTTGCTGTAATTATTGGGTGTGTATGGAGAAATTATTTGTTTGAGAATATTTGATAGTTGGCATATAGTATAGGTATTTAGGATATGATAAGTCATTGAAGAATATATGTTTTATGGTTTTTACATTGCGATATATATATATATATATATATATATATATATATATATATATATAGTTATCCGTAGACAGTCATGTTTTGCTGTATCACAGCTCCTCAGTACGGTTAGACATGAGATTGAAACCCCACCGATGATTCTACCTCTGACCTATGGGCGCTCGGTAGGAGAATGTGGAATTTTAGCGTGTTATATACGATGAAAACACACGCCAATAGCCGAAAGGGTTCAAATTCATTACTGAATGAACATCCGGGTCGCTATCTTCTTGGTTTTAAGCTATACACGCCAGCGTTGTTCACTGTAATAAGGCAATTTACATTCTTTTTTAATGTTTATGCAGTTTTTATTTAACTCTTAAAACTGATCAGAGTACAATTAAACAACATTTCTCAGAAAAACATAAACATGTAGGTAATATCAGACAGATTTTAGTCAATAATACAATAATCCTTACACATACACACAGTAAAAAAGAACCTTCAAATATTGGATGCCATGTATATTAAATCCAAACAACCTACACTTCATAAAATCACTTTTAAATCTGGCCATAACACATTACATTGCATTTGAATACATGGTTCTGTTGTCATTTCGCACTATCACGCGGTGTGACGTCATAGAACCGCATTGCAAATTTGCGAACTGCGTTTGTTATTTTTGGTAAATATTGCTGTTGCCTAGCGGAGTTTTATGTCAACACAAAATAAAATCGTCGGTGATGGTAGACGTTATTGTATTACCGTCTTAATAACCTCTCTGAAGATGGCTCATGTGAACCGAAAGCTTAGAACCAAATTAATAAAAAAATTATTTAAATGTTGGAGAATTTTTGTCTTTATTTTCAACTGAAATTAAAGCCAAAATACGACGTTTAGAACGGCTCATGATTAAACATAGCAGGCATTCATTGTCTCTTATATTTAACAGGATATGTTTAGAAAATATATATAGTCAGAGAAAGGGAAATGATGGGTGCAACTCAATTTTGAGCAATGTCATTACTTGTTCCATCTTTAAATATAGGCGGATCCGGTTTAGATTGTTAATAAATTTTATGTCACTAAATGCCCCTCATATTTTTAATAAATGTCAAAATTAGTATTTAATTTTGTATTACTGGTCCTAATTCTATTATTTTTATATTTTCATTGGTTACATATTAATTCTTGCAAAACCATTTTACTGTAACGATTTTCTGCATCTTTTACCATAGTCGAAAAATCAATGCTGCATATCGTGTAATGAATGGAATCACTGTGCGTGATGCATTTGATGATTTAAAGACTGGCCATCAATATTATATATATATATATATATATATATATATATATCAGTAAATGCGCATGGTATTTTAAATAAATATATGAATTAGTATTTGATTATTATTGGTTTTCATGCTTTTATTTTAATACTTTCATTGGTTATATATTAATTCTTACACAACCATTTTACTGACGCTGATAGGTTAAACAGGAAATATAAAAAATATATAGTATAGACATGCATCTACTTATATGGAATTTACGACGCGCGGTTTTATTCTCTTGCCTCGTTTCTGATTTATTGTTTTTAGCTGTTTTATTCCATGTTGTATTTTGCAAGAATTCTTTTTTATGCATTCTATTGAATCAATTTTTCTTTAGATTTGTTCTTCCCATTTAATAGAAATTTCCTTTTTATTAATGTCTACCATTTTTCCATCTTTATATTTTGCTAATTCTATGTTCCATTTCATTTTCCTTCTTTCTCGCATTCATTCTCGTCGTATTTTGTTTCCGTATCTGATTATGTCTTCCTCACGGATTCTGTTTGCTGCCATGTTGTTGAATTCATTACGTTTTATTATTTATTCATTTCATCTGAAATTTGCTATATTTTATTTTATTTTATTTTATTTTCGCTTCTATCTTCATTTTTGATCACTCATTCGCAGAATGATTAGCTAAGCGGTAAGCCCGTGCTAAATTGAATAACGCGTCATTGGATGCCTGACCGTATCTGCCGGTGCCGCTTCACGGCGAGGCCAACCGCCCTTTTTTCTCCCTTCGTACCTCTTCTCTTTTTCTCGATTTTATACTAGGCGTTCTTCTGATTTGCTTAATTAAGCAGAGATAAGAAACGAGTTGCTGCGAGAAATTTTGTTAATCTAGCAAGCGTACATCGCCAGGAGTAAAGTGCAACGTTGAATCAGAATCAATGATGACGCTTCCATCTCTGTCTATCTCTCATCGAAAACATCATTTCTTTTTTGTTTATCAATCACTGTTTCACTATGCATGTGAACTTTACCACTCTCAGTTAAACTGCATCTGATATACCCCACTTCTTTCTCTTAATCTCTCCATTATATATATATATATATATATATATATATATATATATATATATATATATATATATATGTGTGTGTGTTCAAGTGAGTTGTGCTTGCCTGTATAGGGGTTTATCTATACGATTGCCGATCTTTCTTTTAATATATTTGTCTATGCGTCTATCTAATCTACCATTGTCTTTCTACAGTTTTCGATTGATGAATCAATATATTATCTTGTTAAAATTGGTTGTCTGCGTGTTTCAATTACTGTGTCTACAAATGAACACAGAGCACTCACACATGCGTATATTCTCCACACCTATAAGTACTTGTAGTAGCGTGAGGGTTCAGCTACATGTTCTGTGAGTTCGATTCACACGAGTGCTTTGCTTTAGACATCATAAGAATGACCAAAAATCAAATTGATTCCTTGACACAATTTCGTTAAGAAATCATTCTGGAACTTTCGTGCAATTTTTCTGATAAATAGTGTTGTTTGTCAGGCTTCAATTTTCTCTCCAGATAACATACAGCATGTTGTGCTCAGTTATTTCAAACTGAGATAAAGTTATTACATTCACAAGACAATATATATATATTAGTCATCCACATACAAGCCTGTTTCTCAGCTCACCAGTGTGGTAAGAATTCCACTTGCTTCCAGCCGGAATCAAAACTTGACCGATCTGGTGTCAGTCGGAGTTCCTACTTTCTAAGCCATATACGCATGGATGAGAGCGAGGAAATTTTACCGTGTTATAAATATGCGGTGGATACACACGCCAGTCACCGGGAGTACTCAACTCATTACTGAAGGGTAACGTGAAAATCGCAGAAGTGGTATTTTTCTAAAATTTTCCTCTCTAGAGAACACAATCGTAACGAGAGCATTAGCCATACACACACACACACACACACACACACACACACACACACACACACACACATATAAAGCGATGGTAGGAAACGAAACATTATCTGGTTCAACACACCATTTAACTTAGAGGTAAAAACAAAAATAGGACAAATATTTTTAAACTGATAAACACTCTCCAAAAAGCTCAAAACTAAACAAAATTTTCATAAGAAATACAATCAAGCTAAATTATAGTTACACTAGTAAGTTAGAAATTTTCATAAATAAACAAATCGACAGAAATTTAGATAGCATTGTACAAAACAAGATCACTAATAAAGACTGCAACTGCAGGGACAAAAATAAACGCCCACTTCAAGGACTTTGTAATACAAAAATGACATTTACAAAGCAAAAGTACATGACTTAAATGGTCAAAATAAAATATATTTTCGATCAACCAAAGACACCTTTAAGACCAGGTGGTTCAATTACAAGTATACATTCAAAATAGAGAACTTAAAAACGTGTACAAAATTGGTTAGCTACGTGTTGAAATTGAAATCAAGATGTAGAAAAGACCCAGACATAACGTGAAGTATAGTGAAAACAGCCAACCCTTACAACGGTGACAACATATGTAGACTGTGCCAGGAAGAAATCGGTAAGCGGTAAAATCAGTCATTGCAAATCACCTGAGGACACAACATAGTAGAAACCTAGGTCGAGTAATAACTCGTTTACAAATGACGAATATTCAAAAGCTCTACAATATAATTGTATTGAACACTTTTTAATACAAATGTGCATTGGTTTAATTTTATTATGACCAAAAACTAAGTGATTAAACAATCAATATATATATATATATATATATATATATATATATATATATATATATAAAAAGCACATAAAATTTAAATATAAATACAAGAACATAAATTGCACACACACACACACACACACACACACACACACACACATATATATATATATATATATATATAAATGCACATAAAGATGTGTGTTAATCCAGTATGTGGACGCACTTTCTATAAGCTAGCTGCTTTTCTTTTAGAATGTACGCTTTTAAGGAATCAAATTAGGACTCAACAGTTTTGAGATTAATAATTTTCTCCTAGTCAGTTTCCCAATCAAGGCTAGAAAGCACAGTTTACCCTGCTAATCCATCAATAGCTCGAGAAAGGAAGAAAAGGATTCCTATCTTTCCCAAACGTATTTGTACGAACACACACACACACACACACACACACACACACACACACATATATATATATATGATAAATATATAGTTTCAAGTATTCTATATTTATGGGTTAACATGCTCAATATCAAGGATAGAGCGTATGTAAATATTTATTATATATATAATCACTAAATAAAGGGTAAAATCACATGTCAAAATGCAAACGCGAAAGTAAAGTTTTACTTTAGCGCGTAGGCGAATATGGCCTTCCATATCTCCCTCTCCCTTAACACCTTTCTTCATGTTACTCCTCCCAAACTCTGCACTTCCATCCATTTGCTCAAGCCTATCAAGTATTTCTCCCGTCTCTCTTTTCCTCTGTCTGTCTTGTAAGTAACATATTTTCTAAGCCTTCCTCCCTCATTACAGGTTCCAGAAACTTCAGCTCTCTTTTCCTGATGTTTAGTATCAGTTGCTTTTTCGTTTCCATCCTATCAAAATCTCTTCGTCACTCACAGGTTTGGTTCATGGTATCCTCAGTATCCTTCTTTAGGACCAAATTTCGATGGTTTAAAGAGTAGAGACTCCGACTGACACCAAATCGCTCGAGTTTCGATCCCGACCAGAAGAAAGTGGATATGTCTAGCCACACTGATGAGCTGTGATACAGCGAAACGGGCTTGTATGTGGATGACTAATATATTATGCTCTCATTACGATTGAGCTCTCTGGAGAAGAAAATTTTAAAAAGTTTCCACTTCGGCGATATGCATGACTCTTCAGAAATGTATTGAGTTCTCTCGGTGACTGGCGTCTGTATACACAGCTTATATACAAGACTTTAAAATTTCCCTTCACTGTTGTCATGCGTCGATGGCTTAGGGAGTAGAAACTCCGACTGACACCAAATCGGTCGAGTTTCGATCCCGACCAGAAGCAAGTGGATATGTCTTGACACACTAATGAGCTGTGATACAGCGAAACTGGCTTGTATGTGGATGACTAATATAATCTAAAGAACCAACAAACCTACCTAGGTTTCACCTAACCGGATCTTCAGGTAAGGCTGGCTACATACGCGGAGGGTTTTCGAAATGAGTATAGTGATAAGTTTACATTCTTATATATATTACAATTCATGTTAATGTTTTTAAAAATTATATATATATTAAACAACCTATGTCAGATTAACACTTTCACATATATATATATATATATGTTATATTTGACCCATCCATAAATGGCTAAACCGTCATTTGTTTACAACTGTTTTTTGAAAATAAATGGTTTAAAATAGCTGTGAGCGAATGAAGACTATAGGTTATGGTGAAGACCACAAGCTTTTGAACTTTGGGGATTGACGCTACAAAATCATAAACGAATAACTAACCAAATAAGAACACAAGTCAATTGAGGATTTTCAACACCAGCAACAACTAAAACGAATATCACATCTAATACGAAGAGAATAATCACGTTGTTTAATATCCTCACTACTTCCAATAAAAATGACCGAAAAATCAAATCAGTAATATTTCGTTAGGGAGTCATTCTTGATCTTTCATGTATTTTCTCTAAAAAATAGTGTTAATTTGTTTTTTGTTTTTTTACTGAAAAACTCCAATGAGTACTAAAAGCAGTTATCGAAATAGAGAAATTTATTTTCCTGAAAAACGGTTTTAATAGAAATATTTTAAGAATATCAGCCGAAAGTAGCACTGACCACTCGACCAATAAATGCAGAATATTTCTTTGTAGGGAAAAGACCAACCTTCTCATTACCATAACCTATCTTTTATGACCTTCAGGTAGTCATTTTTTAAAAAATTTACAGCTATTTTGACGTTAGCGCTATATGCAAAATGTTTTATTATTGATTATCAGCGATACTTGCTTAAACACTAAGTGTCCAGTGGGGATATAAATGGCTTGTTACATTCAATATCTCAAAAGCCATCGTTTCATCATCATTATCATAAGCATCATAACCATCATGAGATAGTGAGTTTTCTTTTTTTAAGTAACCATGGATTGTTCCACTTAGAATGAGTTTCCATGCTTTGAACTATATCTTGAGTGTCAAGTTCACTTCAGATCTCAAGTGGAATTCATACATTCAATCGATTGTCAAAGATTCTTGAAATATGGTGGACTAATTCTATCGACCCATTAAGTATCTGATTCCATCTGCCACGTTTTGTCTATATAAGAATCAAGTAGCCTTTTGCTACTCAATCGCTCTTTTTCTAGCAAATAAGAATTCTTTAGAGCCATCAGTTCAGACCATTACATCTCGGACACGCTATCGCATTTCCACGCATTCGAATCCTTTCCACTCTCTCTGTGTTCCAAAAAGAAAAAAAAAGTTCCACTAAGCTTTTTCTCCATAACTGCTACGTTTTGGTAGAGAATTTCGCATGATTACAACGTTGAGCACTTGCACTTTGACTTCTTCCAGCCAAAAATCTATCTTCATCTTTCCTTTTAATTCTCTTTATTTCTATTGTAGAGTGGCTGACGCCCCTACAGCACTCTTAGAGATGGAATGGCCCAAGGCTTAAATGGTATGTTTAAGAAAAGAATAGTAGCATTCAAGTCGTAATATTCGAGTCTCATTCAAGTTATATTAGATCTGATTACATTTTTTTTTTAATCATCTCACCCCAAGCAAGGCATTCCACTGCCACTATTGCGCATGGGGCTACATAGGGGAAGGTAAAGAGAAGGAGTGGATAGACATAGGGAATGTCAGGAGAAAGGTGATAGATGAGTAAGGATAGCGAGGATGAGTGTCGGGCAGATGGGAAGAGTGCTTGATAGAATGGGAGCAGGTTAGTGTGTTAGGAGGTGTCTATTGACCTTACATTTAAACTCCTGGAGATTGTAGCCGTCGGGGAAACAATCGTTTGGAAGAGAATTCCACAGTCGGGAAGTGCGAGGAAAGAAACTGTTGGAGTAGAAGTTACGGCTGCATTTTATCGGTTTCACTGTAAAAGGGTGGGATCTAGTTGATAATCTAGTATCTCGTGCAAATTCATATTTAGGAGGCTGTTATTGCGATTTAAACCCCTCCTCTATGTGTTGTAAGTTCTGTCTTGTCTGTCATTGTAACTATTGTACTTTTCTGTGTATAATAACGCAGCACACTTTCTCTATGTATCGTATCCACCTCGGCGATACAAGAATTTCTTGTCTTCCATTCGTTTCAAATTCACTCAGAATTACACTATAACTATTATTACTATAACATCTACTTTGAGTAACTCTTGAGCCTGTTTTAGTTCTCATGTAATTTTTTTATTGATGAACCATAAAAATGTTAGAAAATTGATATTTGAACATGATAGAGACCTTTCATTAATTTGTTGTGTTTGAACCTTTCGTTTGCAAGATTGTCAGCACTGAGCTATACATGAATATTGTTTTGCTTTAATACACTTATAAGCTTAAATCATATTTTTTATTAACAGTACCACCCCAAAACGGCCTGATCTGTAGTTTACAAAGATTCTCTGCATGCGTAAGTATCAACTTTGAAGGAATCTATAATTTTAATGACAACATTAATAGTCCGAACACATATTTCTGTTTTCTTCAAAGCTGTGTCCATTGAGTAATTCTGTGAAGGATCCCTTATATAATTTTCATTTAATGTAACTTTACATTAATTACAATAGATTTTTTTCTATAAATCTACCACTCGTCCGTGCATTGAATGCAAAATGCTAGGGCTAAACCTGGTCGGGTGCTCCTGCTATTTATCCAGAGGTTCAAAAAAAAAAAAACGAAAAGAGGATCTGCAATATAATCGATACTGACTTAGCAGCTCACCTTCAGCAACTTTCTCACCGACGCAATGTGGCTTCACTCAGTTCTTTCTACAAGTATTTTCGCGGCAACTTCCCTGGCGAGTTTTCTCTCTAGTTTCCTGACCACATGTATTTACTCGAGCTACTAGACTGGCATCAAGGTCCCACTGACTTTTCTCTTCTATAAGAGTTTCTTTCCGTTTGTGAAACGCCCTACCGTTTGCTTGCTTCCCTTATAGCTACAATCTCTAAAAGTGTAAAGGAAACGTCAATTGCCATCTTCTATCCACTTGATTCTCCCCGATCTCTTATCCTTTCTTCGGCATCCCATGTTTCTTGTTTTCTTCTCTCACTGTAACTTTCCGCGCACTAGTGGCAGTCCAGTTTTGCTTTGAGTAAAATGATTATAAAAAATAATGTTGAGAAATCACATTTTACATACTTCTATACCCAACTTATATATAATTGTGATTTTTTCTTAAATGTCATAATTGCGTTTGGTTTTCTGTCTTTAAGCAATGCTGGTAATATTCTTCGATTTTTTCTCTTTGTTTACATTCGCAATACCAGCTTCTTCAAATATTTCCTCACTGGTCAATACACTTTACTTTCTTATTACCCTTTTAACTTCTCCCAAATATCTTTTTGTGAAATTCTTATATCCTGTTGTTTCTTCTGTTCATCTCAAGTCAGTGTTTTCAATTTCTTTTTTGATTGTTCATTAAACTCCGTTCAACCATTTAACAATTTCCAACGTTGGCTTTCCATCATTCAATAACTTTACAATATTTTCTTTCTGTTTCGAGGTCATATCTTTCTTACGGTAAATGCCAATGCCAATGCTAGTTGTTATATATATATCGGAAATTATATATATATATATTTATATATATATATATATATATATATATATATATATATATGTGTGTGTGTGTGTGTGTGTGTGATTGTGTGTGTATCAATAACAATTCTGTTATATATATATCGGAAATTATATATATATATATATTTATATATATATATATATATATATATATATATGTGTGTGTGTGTGTGTGTGTGTGTGTGTTTGTGTGTGTGTGTGATTGTGTGTGTATCAATAACAATTCTGTTATATATATATCGGAAATTATATATATATATATATTTATATATATATATATATATATATGTGTGTGTGTGTGTGTGTGTGTGTGTGTGTGTGTGTGATTGTGTGTGTATCAATAACAATTCTGTTATATATATTTACAATTTAAGGAACAACACCTGAGATGTATAAAAAAAACCTTGCGCTATCGAATTAGCTATTATAAACATTTCCCCCCAAAACGGATACTATTCGAAAAAAAGCCATGTGTAATATGTGGTCATAGAAATATAGAAATGTTTTGAATATTATAAGTATTAACATTAGCTATTTAAGATAAATTATATCGCGAAAAGATTGATTTGCATGAAAATCGTACGATCTTTTTAAATTTACGATCACGATGTGATTTAGTTTATTGAAAATTAAATTTAAACTATTGTTGTGGTCAAGTAATACTTTTACGTAGAGGCAGTTATATGTCCCACACCGATGTATATACAAAAAATGTTTATATTTGTTAAAGTAGCGAAGTATGCTTACGTTTTTTGCTGACATGAAGTGGAATGGTTATGTTGAATCTATTGCATAGTTTGCTGCTAGGAAAGTTGATTCATTATGTTCTACCGTGACATCTGGTCTACTACTTCTGCTTTATATAGAATGATTCTTGATAAAATCCGGAATCTCCAACGTTATCGTTCCAGACGTGGTTTTATGGCTTTGACTACATCCACACAGTTGTAGCGTAGTTTCTATGAGTTTTTTCGATAAATATTTTTATGAAAAATTTTCTGATGTAGATTTCTTTTTTGATATTTCGACTTCACAAATTTAAGCGCATTACTAGATTGGCAGCTAGGCCCCTTCATTTTACAACTGAAATGATTAGATGCCACGGTAGGTCCTATATTATCAGTTATTTTCTCTCGTCCTTCTCGATTATAGAATTCTCTTCCGGCTTCTTTGTTGCCAGTCAATTTTGATCTTAAAAATATAAATTCGATATATTTTATATGTTATATTTTGTATTCTAAATTTTTGCTCTTTTATTTTTCTCTCTCCTGAATAATGTATTTTCTCATATTCTTTCACGCTTAGTACTCCCCTTTTTGTCTTAGCCACTTTATCCCCTTGTCTGGAATAAATGTAATTACAAAATCACACATAACAACGAGGAGCTTACCAAAACACGAAGATTAAATTATATACATGAGTTTTCTAGTTGGGGATACGAATAGAAAGTAATGCATGTTTATGTGAAAATGCAATAAATAAATAATGCACGTTTATGTAAGTTTTGCGGATTTCTTCAAGTGCTAGGAATTTCAAAATTAGAGAATAAAGTTTAAAGTGATAATAACATGACTACCAAAAGTAGCATCGCACATGAAATGAGACTGACATAACCCAGTGATCATAATAAAGAGTTCCTGGCACCTGAAGAAGGTGGAAGCGTACAACGACCGAAACTTTGTTAACATGGCAATAAAGATCAGGACAATAGTCTAAACAATGTAAATAGTATAATGTTTTTCTTTTCTCTAATATTTTCTAATTCAGTAACTCCCTTAGTCTTAGTGTCTTTATAGCATGGCTTTGGGTGAAATAATTAAACACATGTCTAAAATTAAGGACAAGAGAAAATATAAACTTAAAATTATAATTCTTTTTAGGTATAAAAGATAAATATTACAGAATAAAATATTAATGTTTGCTTATTTTAGGAAAAGTCTTTGTTGGTGATTTCGGTCGCACCATCGCTATTTATGACATAACGTATAATATATATATATATATATATATATATATATATATAAAATTTCCAAACGATTTTCTACAGTTCATTTAAGAAAATGCAGTTGCAAATAGACCTGGATAGCGAAGGTAAAAGAAACGCTTCACTCTAGCAGAACATCATCACATTCTTCATTTACTGCGAATAATTAAAAAAAAAATACATCTCAGGAATAATTTTGCGCTCGTTGTCGTGAATGCCACAAGAAATACTATTACTCGAGCATTGCACAGAGCAAGCCTACAAATATTCCGAGCACGAAAGATACTTTCTCTGAAGGCTAGGTTTTGTTCGAATCACATTTAGCATTTATAAATAAACATATAGACAAACCTAATCTGGAATAAAATACTACTGTCAGACGTAATGACAAAACATTTATCAAGGTAAAGTTTGCAATTCAAAGAATACTGTCGTCACAAAGCATCGTGCAATGAATATCATGCCCTGTTGGTGTTTGGATGTAATTGGAACAGAAAATTTCGCAAGAATGAATTGTATAATAGAAAACTACGATTACTGTAAAATACAGGATGTGAAATTGATAGTCTGAGTTCGGAATCTGTAAATAGTTGGCAATTTATTCATGACCGCTATACAAAAGATATTCCTAAATGAGTTCTGACATTTGTTCAGGAGAGAAAGGTTTTACCTTGGCTTTAATAGAGTCTCAAATTGAATCCAATAGAAAACATATGAGAATTATTGAAAAGGCATTCAATCTTTATAGATTAATTGAAACAATGTTCAAACATATGAGATTAATTGATAAGATGGTTAAACTTCTGAAATTAGTTGAAAAGACGTACACACTTGTGAGATTAATTGAAAATATGTTCAAACAAATGAGATTAATTGATAAGATGTTTAAACATATGAAATCAGTTGATAAGACGTTCTAACTTCAGAGATTAACTAAAAAGACGTTCCAACATATGAGATTAGTTGGTAAGACGTTCGAACTTGTGAGATTAACTGAAAATATGTTCAAACATATGAGATTAATTGATAAGACGTTCACATTTGTGAGATTAATTGAAAATATGTTCAAACAGATTAATTGATAAGACGTTTAAACTGTTAGAATTAATTGAAAAGACGCACAAGTTTGTAAAACAACGTCTAATAGTAAACAAACAAAAAAACAAAAACAAAAACAAAAACAAAACAAAACAAAAGGAAAACAGGAATTTATCATAATTTGAAGTTGATACGTATGATGGGGTGTTTGTGCTCATTTACTAAGAATAATAACGAAATATTTTTAAAAAATGTTATAACCAAAATTGACTATTAGATTTATCAAATTCAAAATTAAACATTAAATGTTCTTGATAATATTTTTGTTACGTTTGCTTACAGCTAAGACTGTAAGGCAGGAAAAAATATTTTACTGTTGTGAAAATTCCTAATAAATTAAAAAATTCTGTCTCTGCCAATCATGTAAAAGACTTATATACAGTAAGAAAGGGACAGGTCAAAATCTCTTCATCTCTCTATCTCCCTCTCTCTCTACACTCTATCTATCTATCTATCTATTTATCTATCTATGAATTTTAGAAGAGTGTTTTTATTAATCCGCCACATATGAATGAAAAACAATAAACTAGGGACTTTTTTCCTACTTTTGCTTTTTTTTTTCTCTTTCCATCACTCATTTCATCGTTTATTTATTCTACGTTTGAATCTCCGGAAGAGGCTTGAAAAGTGGGATCGAAACCGGTTGCTTTATTTTCAGAATGTTTACTAATAGTAAGCTACACGCTTATATATATATATATATATATATATATTAAATTATGCTACTTCAAAAAGAAGATCTAGCGGACATGTCAATTGAAAAAAAACTAGTTTCCGTACGATTACCGATCTTAAGCAACGTTGAATCGTGACAGTACCTAGGTGGATAATTGCTTGGGAATACCAGGTGCTGTAAGGTTGGATGTGCGGGTAGTGTAATGAATAATAGCTCGCTGTTTGTAATCTGAGAGCCGAGTTCCAATTCCAGCTGTGTTTGTTATATGCAATTACGCACACATACCCTGAAAAAAATTTGATTCCACATTTTCTAGTACGTTAATTAGAAATACCTTTATCACTAAATCATTATTATCTCCTCCAAAATTCTTACAATATTTTCTCACTTTAAATAACCTGCAAAGGGTTGATAAGCCGTAAAAAATGAATCATTTAATCAATCACAAAGAAGATTATTTTGTTTATATTTTTTAAGGAAATTTAACTTACGACAATGCAACTGTACATGTGGACATAGACTTTGAAGGTATTCTGGTAATACACTTATCACAAAAATAAAATCTCTTAGAGAAAATGACCTCAGACTATAAGAAGATACATTTTAATTATTCTTTCTATTTTAATAGAGAGAAATATACAATAATAAATCAATAATTGTTGCGTTTTGTGTCGACACTGGCTTCAGCCGTTAAGATTACAACGCCACTTCATTGACAGGATCTGCGAAAAATGGTTTCTTTTATTGATTCGTTTCTTTATAGGAGAGAGACAAATACTAGGAGATAACGGAAGGAAGATCTTCAGGAGACCGCGTGTTTAATCGTTGGCTTTGCATTTCACCACATGCGATCGAGCGTCTGTGAAGAACCTGAATGCAGATAGCGTATCAACGCTTTCAAATTCTTTCAGCCCTCTGACAACTCTCATTCTTTTATGTTCAAAACTTAGACAAAAGCAAATTCATCACTGTCAGAATTCATAACCACGATGTATCCTGACTGTTCACTTGCCTTCATGGCTCCGTATTCTGTAACATTATGACAACAGAAAACTTATACAATACTTCACGACAAGATGAATATTTTAATAATGCTTTAAAGTTTTTCTTGTAACATTTTGAAATTATAATATCAACGCAAGAATATGAATTTTAATAAATGTTTGGACCGATACTGTGAAAATGGATCTGCGCTTCGGTGCAGTAGATATCAGCTCGGAACAAGAAATCGGAGAACCGAGTTCGAGTTCCTGCTGAAATTCGTTGCATTCACTTATGCTCAAAGAACCTTGGAAAAAGTATAAATCCGTCGCAATCCTCTCCAGCTATGGGTTAAATAGCAGAAGAGTTTTGGTTCTATAGCCTTGGTTAGGAACTAGTCTATCGCAGAAATTAATGGCAACCTACTGCATGATCTCCTGCCCAGTCAGAAATGTCTCTTTCTAGACATGATCACCAAAGCGTGTATCACGTATAGCACTTTATTGACTAACTGTGAAAAAATAGGTAGAAGCAATCAATTAAGGAAAAGTCCGAAAGGTTAGTCCGAAAAATGCACTTTTTTTATTTACTTGTGCAAATTTGTCAATCTTAAACACAAACCATCGATAAGAACAAAAACTGTTACTGGGAACAATTTGACAAAACAGTCTGTCGATGGCGACTAATGCCAGATGATTTCGCGCTTAATTAAGAATATTAATTTGGAAATTATTCGTTCGGTGTTTAAATGATATCATTATACCGAGTATTGTTTACTTGTTTACCTACGGTTTGAAATATTTATCTATCAGCTAAAAGAAGAAAGAAGTTACAGTGAGAGTGAGAAGAAGAAAGTGGATACTCTCGTCGATTTTGATGTATAAAAATCGACTGAACCATTACACTGACCCAGGCAGATTATTTGATTAAAAACAAAACAAAATCAAAACTGTTACAGTTCCCATCTGACAGAGAACATATCAAATTTATATTGCTTCTTTTTTTTGTTGTTTTACGGCAGATCAAACCATTGGGTTAATTAATGCTCAAAATGATTTTTTAATAGCATTGTACTTATTTTTAATATGATCAATGGTCTTCCTGATGTCAGTTAGATATTTATGCATGTGACACACCCATTTACACCTTTTTTTTAAAATCGTTTCACCCCGAGCAAGGCATTCCACTGCCACTATAGCGCAGTGTGTTACATAGGGTCGGAGAATTGATGGGAAAGGATGATTAGATATAAGAAATGTCAGAAGGAGGGTGATAGACGGGTAAGGGTAACGAGAATAAAGGTTGGTTAGATGGTGAGAGTGTTTGGGAGAATGGATGCAAGTTAGTGTGTTAGGAGGTGTCTATTGACCTTACATTTAAACTCCTGGAGATTGTAGCCGTCGGGGAAGCAGGCATGTGGAAGGGAATTCCACAGGCGGGAAGCGTTAGAAAAGAAGCTGTTGGAGTAGAAATTACGGTTACATCTTATTTGTTTCACTGTAAAATGGTGGGACCTAGTTGCCAATCTAGTATCTCGTGTAAATTCGTACCTAGGCGGCACAAATGACCTGAGTTCATCGGAGCAGAGGCCGTGAAAGTACTTGTAGAAGAGGCACAGGGAAGCCACGTCACGTCGGTGAGAGAGTGGTTGCAGCCGGTCCGCCAAGACAGGATCGATCACGTTACAGATTCTCTGTTGTATTTTGTCAAGAAGCCCGAGGAGAGTAGCAGGGGCACCCGACCAGATGTGTCAGCAGTATTCAATACACGGGCGGATGGTAGATTTATATATGTGCAGGAGAGATTCAGACGGGAAAAATTTCTGGGCCCTGCACAGAGAACCGACCTTCATAGTAGCGGACTTAGCAATGGATTCGCTATAGTCATTTCATTTGAAGCCCGCCGAGAGTGTAAGGCCAAGGAGGCGTAGTGTTTTACTCTCAGGGAGGCAAGCCTCTTTCATGCTAATGGGAGGTAGGTCCGATTGTCTATGGTGGTTAACTGATAGCAGCTTCGTTTTGGAGGCATTGAAATTCACGAGCCCCTTCCTACCCCAGTCCACCACGGATTGGAGGTCCTTTTCAAGCTCGGCAGCGAGGTTTGCTTTGTCGCCCACGCCGTGTTTTTGATCGAGGCGAGAGTAAATTGTGGTGTCATCGGCATATATGCCTACTTAGGATTTAATGGCATCTGGGAGATCATTAGTGTAGATCAGAAAGAGCGTGGGACCCAGGATAGAGCCTTGAGGGACGGCAGGATTCGTATGGTAGTTTTAGGAGGCATGACCGTTTAATACAACTTTCAATGTGCGGTTAGATAGGAATGACTGGATTAGATCATACAAATGTCCAGTTATACCATAGCTCCGCAGTTTGCGCAAAAGGCCAGCATGCCAGACTCTGTCGAACGCTTTGGAGATGTCCAAAGCAACAGTTTGTGCTTCGCCATTCTTGTCGAGAGCCTGGTATATGTACTCGGTAATGGTTGTTAGCATATCAGCAGTAGACCTGGTGAAGCGGAAACCCGTAATGTTTGTCAGAGAAAAGCCTGTGGGCCGTGAGATGCTGAATCACCTCGGCGTTGATAATGGCTTCGAAAATTTTGCCAAAGATTGGAAGGAGGCTGATAGGGCGGTAATTAGCGGGCTCCGAGGGTTCGCCAGTATTCTTAAATATAGGAACTACGGAGGAGGGCTTCCAACAGGCCGAAAAGCAGGATGCAGACAGGCAGAAGTTATAGAGTTTAGAGAGGACAGAAGAGAGTTCTGGGTCACATTTCTTCAGGACTATGATTGGGATTCCGTCACCACCGCTCGCTTTGTGGGGATCAAGTTTTGAGATTATCTTAGAGACCAGCGAGGGTGTAATGCTGACGTTATTCAGTTCAGCCTTGGTTCTAGGTGAGAAGTCGGGAGTAGGTACTTCTGACGTAACCAGTGTCGAATTGATAGAGAATCTACGAGCAAAGCATTCAGCCTTGTCCGCAGAGGAGGCGAGGACCTCAAATTCATTGATTAGTGGGTGTATTGAAGTCTTACTTTTGTTGAGTACGTTTTTGCAGAGTCGCCAGTAATCTTTGGCGCCGAACTTAGAGGATGCTATGCGTTGCTTCATTCTAGCTGCAAACACCAGCTTAGCTTCGTTTAGAATTTTTTTACACTTATTACGTGCTGAGGCGAACAGACGCCTACTTCAGTCCGACGAGTGGCTTCGATAGAGCCAGAAGAAATGGTTCCGGTGGGCAATGGCGACCAAGCAAGCGGGCGAGAACCAAGGAGACGAATTTGATTTAAGCTGGAATTTCCTGGCTGGGATGAAAGCATCGATGCCAGCCTTAATCCAAGAGGAGACATCGGACGCACAGTCTTCGACGGGAAGACCGAAGACGTTGTTCCAGGGGGCGTCACAGAGGAAGTCTCCGAACGAATCCCAGTCTGCTCTCTGGTAGCAGTAGGATATTCTGGTGGTTTGGGTTTCTTGGGTAGAGTGAGAGTGGATTGAGATGATAACGGAAACTACGGCGTGTTCAGAGTTTCCGAGAGGGCAGAGCTGCTTTGTAGTGCAAGAGTCTGGGATGGAAGAGAAGCAGAGGTCTAGTAAAGAGAAACGAGTGGTGAAGTCCACCACTTGTGTAAAGGCTTGGGTTATTGAAAAATTCATGGTGCGGATCCCAGCAAGGTCGGTGACAGAGTTTTCCAGCCACTTTGTGTGGTGGGCCTTAAAGTCACCAAACACAAATATATGGGCAGATGGGTGAGAAGAAATAGTCTTGCTGATATTAGTAGAGATGCTATCGAGTACCGAACAGTAGAGGAAGAAGAGATAGCTAATCGAGCTTAGAAGTGAGAGACGGAAGCACATGAAAGAGTGATCCAGGGCTAGAGGGAGGTGTTCGCTGACATAAACACCAAGCCTATGCATATGGACATTGGATTCCTTCCTGAAGAGGGGAAGGTAATCAGGAACGAAAAACTCAGAGGAGGGGATAGAATGGTCAAGGTTAGTCTCACATATGGCTAAGATATCAGGTGAGTTTCAATTGTAAATCCGTCAGAGCTGACAAAGAGTACTAGGCAGCTGCTTTTGACAAGGACTTCCAATTGGTGGTTAACTAGGCCAGGAAATGGCTAGTAAACGTTAACGCCTCCAGATTTGTTTGCTTTTGATTTTTTTTGTTTTACTGTATTTCGACTGATTTGGTTAATTAATGTCAAAATGTAATATTTTTCTAAACAAAACCTTGTATTTAAATAATGAAAATATTCGTATTTTCAAAATGATCAATGATCAAGAGTTTCCAACTAGATATTTATGCAGATGACCCAACCATTTACACCTGCCTGAATAATAAATCGTCATAGCTGCTCTTGATAAGGACATTCAATCAGTGGTTAATTGGATTAGGAAATGGTTTGTAAATGTCAACGTTTCCAAAAGAAAAAAAATTCTATTAAATTGTTACAAAAATAATGGCCGATTTTATAAACATAAATTAATTCTTGAATGTAGAAATGTTGAAATTAGTTAAAATACGAGTCTTGGACATCTATGGATGTCTGCTATCGATTGACGAGATTATTTATTCCTCTTTGATAAAATGTTATTGGCTGTGATGCAACGAAATCTTCGTAAGTTGATTCCACTTTTGGTTTAGACCTAAAAATTTTATCTTTTAAAAATGTGCTTAAGTGCTTCAAAAATGATAAGCAGTGGGTGAAAAATCAGGATATTATGGACGATGTGATAAAATTTCGTATCCCAATCTGTGAGTTCTTTTCAAAGTCATTTTTGCAACGTGACCCTCTATTATCGCGGAGCAGAATTTGGCCATATCGATTCACCAATGCAGGTCACTTTTTTTTACAGGCGTGTATGCACGTTAGCAAGTTGATTGCAGCAAAGGTCTGCTTTAATGCTCTGAATGGCTTCCAGTAAGCTGTATTGTATTGTAGACCACCAGTCAGTCGTTATAATGTTTTACTGATGCAATTTTGACTTTAAATGTTTTGGGAACTAATCATAATCATGCAATTAGCCTGATCGTTTACTGTCATCATAAAGGATCCACTTTTTATCACAAGTGACTATTCGATAAAGAATTATGCAGAAAGAGCATCGGGCTCACTTCAGATCGCATAAGTTTTGATTTTCATTAAGATCACGAGGAACGAATTTATCTAGCTTTGTCACCTTGCCAATACTCAGCAAATGGCATGAGACTGTTGCAGAGCCGACACCAAGCGTCTGAGATATTTCTCTGACACTTTGACGTGGGTTTTGCACAACAATTTCTTGCAATTGCTCGTTATCAAGACTGCATGACCGCCCTCCACCTTTTTTATTTTCAAGGCTCTCATCGCCAGTACGGAATTTCTGGAACCACCTTTGTACTGCCCGATCGCTTGCAGACCCCCATCTCCCATGATCTATTGATACTGACAGAAGTTTGGGTGACAATGTTCTCATGTTTGAACTCACACAAGAAACATAAAATAAGATCATGTTTTGTCATATGCATAAGTGAGGGCTTCTATACTTCAAGAATATTTCTGTCTGAAAATAAGTTAAAAATGATTAAAGAGAACGCATTAATTATTATGTATATCAAAATGCATCTAATATATACCGTGAATACTATCTTAAAATGGCTTTTTAAAATATAGCCCTTCAAACGGTCAGTATTTTTGTTAGAACTTAATACGTTCTCAAACGCTCTTAAAGGAGAGCTAAATAATAATTATTGGAAATTGGCCATTATTTTTGTAACAACCTAATATATATTTCGGAATGATACTTGCTGCAAAACAAGTGACGGTGAAAGTATAACAAGTTCTTTTCTTCATCTATATGCCTTCTCCCTTTCGGACATGAGCGATCATGGCTCTCAACAGCTCCTTGTCCTTTGTAGCCGTTATTAAAGATTTTCTTATTGTTGTATCTCCTAATCCCTACTCTACCAACCATTTCCACAAGCTCGTTAAGTAGGTTATGCACTGTTTTTCTCTTGCTTGCAATAGTCCCATAAGTTTCAAAGTCATCTTTCCTCATAATATTCACAGAAAACTTCTACTGTCTCTTTCTGATGCTATGTATAAATGTCCTCTTTGTTTTCGTTTTCTCTAAAACTTCTTCGTTGCTCAAGTGAAGTGATATTTTTAAAAAATTGCTTAAGGTGATTTATATTAGTAAAAATAATTCTCGATCCTTCTTTTCTTGCATGTAATAGCCCAAAATATAATCATTTCTTGAAACAGGCATATCATTCTTTTAACTTTTATTCTCTCTCTTTGTATTCATTCCCCAATCTATTATTTCACATAGCCGCTCATAGAAAACGAAAGTATTTATAAAAGAAAGTAATCAATGCTAAAAATTTCAATTAAAATGTTAATACTTTAATGCTAATTTTCGTCCATACATTGGATATTGCTGTCGCATCTGTTCTCGTGCTTCTATTTTGCAATTAGAGATTCTTGATAAAAGACAATATGTTTATATCTGCAATATATCTGACCTTTCATTTCGCCTTCAGTCGTTTTGCAATCGCTGTAACGTAGCCTTTCTGTGCTTTTCTATAAATGTTTTCATGCTAACAGTTCTGATAAGCTTTCCTCTTTGGTACCTAAAATTAATCAATCTGAATGCACTGTTAGATTGATAGCTAGATCTCATCATTTTACTGTTGAAATGGCTAGATGTTACCGTCAGTTCTATGCTAACAGTTTCTTCTCTTACACGCAGCGTTAGTTTATGGAACTTTTTTCTAGTTTCTTGCATTCTAGTCAACATTGGTCTTCAAAAATTTAAAGGCAATACCAACTTTTATTTTGATTTCCTGCTTTTTTATTATTATCATTATCTCTCACTAATATTTTATTTTTTCATATTATTTTACGTGAATACAGAAATAAAGAAAATAAAAATATGTAAAAAATTGCACAAGATCTTAGTGGCGTTATTGGTTTCCTTGGTATGAAATGATGAGAAAAACAGAAAAGCACGCAGAAAAGAACACACACACACACACACACACACACACACACACACACACACACACATATATATATATATATATATATATATATATATATATACTTCGGCATATATGCATCGGTCATTCGATAATGAATTGGATCACTCTAGCTATTGGACGTGTCTATACACGCTAAAAAGCCTGCTTTCTCCTACCGGACGCTCTTGGCCTAGGGGTAGAATCGCCGACTGACGCCGATTCGGTCGGGTTTCAATCTTGAGTTAGGAAGCGAATGGAGTCTAAGCTGTAATACAGCGAAACAGATCTGTCTGTGAATGAGTATATATATATATATATATATATATATATATATATATATCCTTCTATCAAAACCTATTTATTTTTAACATGCGTTCGTTTGACACTTTACATTATTCGGACTATTGTTCTCATTTTTCTTGCCATTTACACGACGTTTTAGCCGTTGTACGCTCCGGCCTTCTTCAGGTGCTACGAATCAACCAACCGAACACTTTATTACGATCATTGGGGTATATACTTCACATTTCTTTGTGTGAAGCCTCTTTTGGTAGCCATGAGTTATCTCCATCTAACCCGACTCTCTAAGTTACTTGTTTACCACTGCTGTAGCCTGGTATTGAACGCTTTGGGTCAAGTCAAGTCACTAATCAACGCCTATATACACTGGGCCATGTGTCGTTAAGGACAACAACAACTGAATTTCTGGAAGTTATAAACCTAATGTTCAGTAACCATTTCTATCAGAGTTCATATTGCAATTTTTTATGCTAATCGATTTCTCTAATAATTTTTGCTAGACCGCATATTGCAATTTTTGATACTAATGATTTTTTCTGGCATTCCGTAATACTGGTTCCAATATTGTATTCATCTCTGTGCTTTGTCGGCTTGACACAAAGAGTTGTAAGTTCAATAGCAGGCTAGAGTAGTTGTGAAAATAACTCATGACATTCAAAAGAGGGTTTGCACAAAGAATGAGAATGATATACCCAAGTGATCGTAATAAAGGGTTCGAAATTCCTAACACATGAAGAAGGCCGGAACATATAAGGGCCGAAACATCGTATGGCAACAAAGATTAGGACAATGATCCGAATAATGTAAATAGTATAAATACTACCTCATATCAGAATTATAGACAAATGCATTCGTTTGATGTAATAAAGACAATGATTCTTAAAATGCCTCCAGTAGAAATGGAAAAGAAAGCTTAAAAGGTTTTTTGAGGCCTGAACCACACAAGCATCTATATATATATCACTCTCTTCTTTTATAGTGATATTTTTGGGGAATTTCATGCCCATGATCTGATTATCTTAATCTCCCAAAATTACGTGATGCTGTCTGAGACTGCGAGATTTTCACCGTTCTGTTTTTAATGTTTAATTTCTATCTTAACTTAAAAAAAGATATTCTTCAAATAGCATTTCTCTGAAGCAAAATACTTTGCATTTTTCTTGCTTTTTATAAAAACCAATAAAAATCGACCTCTTTTCTTCATCAAATCTAAAACCGAATCTAAGTAAATCAACAGTTTAAATTGATCACTACTAATGACATTATGATAGAAAGTATGTCCCTGTAACACGTGTATTTGTTAGATTGATTCGTTTTCTACAGTTTATCAAACCTTTGCAAGATACTTAAAACCAGAAAATATATTTTCTTAGATTGTAAGAATGTGATAAGAGAGAGATAATAATAGCTTAGTAATAAAAATATTACTCATTAACCCCTAGTTAGAGGGAGATAAGTGAATTCATACATTTCCAAAAGGTATTTCAGCTTAAATGAATATAATGAACTAGCGGGATTTTTAGATCATTTCACCGATGAAGAATATGACACTATTAGCCATTACACTTCTGCATATAGAAACTTACAGCGACTTTTATTCTCAAGAGGTAACCAATCTAGGTACTGACCCAGCTCATCGTTGCTTCACTTCGGTGAGCTACAGGATCCAGAAGTTTAACGTAATGAGGCCAGAAGCCTCAAAGCGCATGCTAGTCGTACGTTTACGCCTATACCACTTCTAATTGGATGAACGACTTTACTTCAACGAATCTCCCTGTTGTGAACGCCTACTAGGTCTCAAGTTTACTCCAGACATCAAGTGAAGGTCATATATAGGCTCTATTGCTAAATGTTATGGGAAAAAGCCTGGCTAATTCTATCACATCAGAAAGTTTATCATTTCTCCCGTCATGCTTTATCTTTAAAAAACGGAGTATTGTTACTATATCTAGGCTGGATCATCTCAGTCCAGACTTGAGAGAATCGTTTACATGGTCTTGTGGAAGGCAGTTATTCTCCTCTCTTCAGATTCTCTTTCACAGTCTCAACATCGCAAAGCTCTGTCAGTTTATCCGTGTCAAGCGTTCATATGATCTATATTTTTAGTTCTAACAGCTTTAGTTTGCAGCTAGAACACGCTTTTATACGTTCACTGAGTCGACTAACCATCGTTTCGTCTGAACTCCATTAGTCAAGAGGGAGTTCCACTTTTAGAGATTTTCCCATGAATCGCTACATTGTAGAATTGACTCCCTCATGGATGCTTCCATAAACACGAGCACTTTCTCTTATATCATGGGCCAGTCGTTGCGTTAATGGGAAATCGTTATCGATCCTTCTTATTCTCATAATCTTCACTTTTAACTATTCCTTCTTAACTTGATATCATTTCCTTCAGTAATTATTTTATTTGAGTGGCACTTGAGCTTTTTAATAGGTTAGCTTTAGTTTAAAATAGGTAAATACTTATTAGTTATGATTGGTTTATGGATTCTTTTACTATTATGAAAAAATGTCACGTTTGATTTCAGTTATAAAAATAAACAAAAAATGCAAACAAAATATTTTTTGACTCTCTTTGCCTCGTGTAACGAAAGAAGTCGTTAGCTTATGTTTAATACTCACAAAGTAGGCCAAAGCAAGGTGTGTATTGTTATGAACATCTTTTGTGTATGTGGGTGGGTGTGATTGTATGTAGTTTTCTTCTTTCTCTTATTACCAATCTCCAAATCATTCCTCGACACGTTCTTTTTCATCACCAAAGGCACATCATGGCGTATTCGATTAAGACATTAAGAACAAATTGATGTCGACGTTCTCTCGACTTGGAAAGGTCGCCTGCAGTGTCTGTTGACGATTGTGGCTGTGTTAAATGAGAACGATGGCTTGGGTGCCGACTGACAGAAGGAACAGAGAGCGAGAGATAGATAGAGAGAGAGAGAGAGAGAGAGCGAGAAAGAGAAAGACAGAGAAACTGAGAGTGAGAGAGTTAAAAAGAGACTGAGAGAGACAGACAGTGAAAGAAAGAGACAGAGAAAAGGAAATCTGTTTTCCTAGAAGATTCGATCGAACACTAAACCTTTGACACGGGAGAAAACATTAGAATCTCTTTAATTAATATTTTCACCCATACTTCTCTATACAGAGATGTACACCCAAATATAGAGACAGAATTTAAAATACGTAAATGGTTTTATACATTTTCCCAGTACGTATATAGAAACACTCTTTAATTATTTTCACCGATGCTTTTTTATACACAGTCGTACACCCAAATATGAAGAAAATATTTCAAATATGTAAATGGTTTTACACATTTTACCAATGCGTCACCATGTATTCGATACACAGATGTAAACTAAAATATAGAGAGAACCTTGAAAATATGTAAATGCATGAATAGATAGAAACGTTGTTTAATTAATACTTTTACCCAACTTTTGCTCAAATATATAGTCAGTAATTAAAATACGTAAATGGTTTTATACATTTTGCCAAAGCATATACAGAACGCTCTTTAATTAATTTAATTTACACATGATGTAGACCTAAATATATATACAGTATTTAAAATATATGAATGGTTTTATACATTTTGCCAGTGCACATAGTGAAACGCTCAGGCATACGACCTTAGGGCACAAAAATTGACATTTTTTTTATAATCCTTTCACTCCAAGCAAAGTAGGACTGCCACTGGTGCACAGGGGATTACATAAGAGGAGAGTGACGAGTAAGAGTAACAGGTTATAGGGGGTATCAGAAAATGGGTAAGAGAAGGATGAGAACACTGGTGAGAGCTGATGAGAGTATAGTAAGTAGACGGGGAAAAGAACATGAGGGAAAGGATGCTAGTCAATTAGATAGGAAATGGCAATTAACCTTACATTTAAATTCTTGGAGATTGTAGCTGTCAGAAAAGGAAGTATACGTAAGGGAATTTCACGGGTGGAAAGTACGAGAAAAGAAGCTATTAGAGTAGAAGTTGCTTTTAAATTTTATTGGTTTCACTGGAAAAGGGTGGGAACTAGTTGCTAGTCTAGTAGCTCGAGTAAATTAATGCAGAGAGGGCACCAGGGTGATAAGCTCGTCGGAGCAAAAGCTGTGAAAGCATTTGTAGAAGAGACAGAGAAAGCAACATTACGCCGGTGAGAAAGTGACTGCAGCTGAGATACAAAATCGGCATCGATCATATTGCAGATTCTCCATTGGATTTTGTCAAGAACCCCGAGGTACACCCGAACAGATGGTAGATTTATATATGTGCCGGATGGATTCAGACGGGAAAAAACTTTCTGGCCCTACACAGTGAACTCACCTTCCTAGAAACAGATTCATGGGTTCGATGTAGTCATTCCACTTGAGGTTGGCTGAGAGAGTTCGGCCGAGGAGGCGCAATGTTTTGTTTTCAGGGAGACTAGACTGATCTATGCTAATGGGAAGGGTAAGTGCGATTGTCTGAAATACATGCTTCATTAATTTGTCTTCTACAGCTCACCAACGCTTTCCGGGTTGTTTAAAGGCAGAAAATATTTATATATTGTAAGAATTCTTTAGTGGGGAGAGAGTAATTATTTTATGATAAACGTCTTTAAAATTAGCCCATAGCTGGGGAGCGGAGTGGCAGACTCGGGCCTTTCCTAACGATATTTGTTTTCGGGTCTGCAGTTAACAATCCCATGTCATTAACCATTGCACCACCTGGAAAATCCAAGTTTGTAGCATCTGCTATTCCCCAGCTATATACTGACAATGTTCTACATTGCCTAACTTCAGTGCTCATAGGTGAACCGGTGTTTCAACTTGATAAAGCCGTAAGCTGCACCACTTCACAGAAAAGAATTTAACGGGTGATTACTACCAATGATTTTTATCTATGCTGTCAAATCGACAAATACAGCCTCGAAGAAAAAAGAATAGAGTTCCTTTCGAGTTATAAGATAAACATCATTCCGTTTCATCATTACCGTGTTCTTGTGCCAGACTAAACTGAGGTTACTATTTACAATCAATAGACACTAATATACAGCCGTGCAACTGTCATCTCACTCTCTTTTTCTAAGATTCTTTATCATTGTTTTTTTAGTTTTATTTTGTTGGCAAAATTCTCCCGCCGCCACCAAATTGTAATAATGGCTACTCCCTCGAGACTGTTGCACTGTTGTTTTGTATGAGATCAATTTTTTTGTCTTCTTTTAACTTCTGTCAAGACTCTTGGGCGTAGTTTAGCCTTCTAACGTGAACTAAATTTCTTGTCAATAGTGAGCTTTGAAGAAATTTTCCTATTTTAAGGATCGCCTGCTTTCTGGGTTACTATCTCTTTCTCTCTCTCTCTCTCTCTCTCTATATATATATATATATATATATATATATAATTGTGCACAGTGGATTGAACGTTGGCTTTCTGTCCAAGAGACTTAGGTTCAAATTTTACCATGGTGTATTTTTCAGGCTATCCCAGCATGCGACATCATTGAAAAGTGCCTGACAACCATACCACGGGCTGATCCAGTTTGCTATAAGAAACACTACTGAAAACGTTAATGGTTGTGCCAACACGAAGTTTCAAGTCATTCTGACCGAGTATCTGAGAGCTCTGGCATTGTTCAAACTTTATGCCAGATTATTCACTCTCTTGCAGAAACTATTATCCGCTCAGCATAACTGGAGGTTTATACTACAGTTATAGGTTTTAACAGCACGCACGCACGCACGCAACCCACAAATAAAGTTCTTTTTAATTCATTTTATGTGTTTTTTATAATGCAGTGAATATCGATGCGGAACGACAAATCGGGGAGCCGAATTCGAATTCTAGTTGAATTCCTTGCATTCATTTTCGAATATATACCCTCGGGAAAGGTATTAATTCGTTTCACGTATGGTACTTAACTGACTAACTGATATTATGAACTCAATGACGAGTGTAACTCATCTTCCCCAAACGGCAGAGAAATAAACCATTTTTTAAATCATGTCACCCCAAGCAAGGCATTCCACTGCCACTATAGAGCAGGGGGTTACACAGGGCGATAGACGAGTTAAAGTGTGTAATATTATTTATTACAATCAGTGTTCTATATCGTTTTATTGACCAATTTAATGATAAAGATCTCCCATAAATACGATGTTCAAATGATTTTTTTCTTTTTAAGGTAATACAATTTTCTGCATATATTTTGTTTATATATATATATATATATACACAAAGAGCGAGCGAGCGAAAGAGAGAGAGAGAGAAAGAGAAAGAGAAAAAGAGAGAGATAAATAGAGCTCATTCCGGAAAATTTTGGCAATTGAAGGAGAAAGGCCGAAACCCAGAGAGATTTTATAAGATTATAGGTCCGCACATACTCTTATTAATGTTAGAATCAAGTATAACTTATGTTATTAAGAAAAGATTAGAATAATAAAATACAGTAATCAAAGCCAACAATTGAATAAGAGGAATTAATTTGTATTTAAATATCAGCATAAAACAACTATAATGTCGGTTTAACTCAGTTAGCAACAATATTTTCATATATTCTCTCCTCTTATAATTCTAATTCTTCCCCCTCTTTAATCCCTACACTTACCTTTTAACCTTTATAAACTCTTATCTATATGATCTCTCTAACTCTTTCTCTATTTATCCATTACTTCTTTTTATCTATGTTTTAATGTTATATATATTCATTCTTTATATGAGTTCCGAACACGGTAAGCGCTTTGTTACCGTGTTTATAATTGAATGCAAAAGAAGATTAAACATATTGGAGATATTACTAATATAAAAAAGAAGAAATCCTACAATTAATAACATTAATTATGAACACGGACACAATGTGCTTATATATATATATATATATATATATATATATATATATATATATATATATAACACACACACACATATATATATATATATGTGTGTGTGTGTGTGTGTGTGTGATTGAATAAATTGCAAAGAATAAAATCCGTTCATACTCACGGATAATGTTTCGCGTATTACAATCTAAAGATGTCAGAAATGAGCTGTAACGTTGACAGATGTTATTTTAATTATTTCCTAAGGTACCGAAGTACTTTCAACCTCTTTCCGAGGTCATCTTCAGGGGTGTGAGTTATGGTAACAAATGTAACTGGAAAACTGTGTTGCTAAAAATTACTGTACATTTTTTCTGCTTCAAATATAACGGTTGATAAATTACTAGCGTTCATTAAAACGTGAAAAAATTATCCAAAATGGAATTTTTTATATGTTGTAATGTCATGGTCCTGGACGTGTTAAAGCATGAAAAAACTGTTCTTTTTACGAATATATTAGAACATTACTACAGTATTCAGAGCTGATTCTATTAATTGACGGCTTAAGTGTTTTAATGAATATATATATATATATATGTGTGTGTGTGTGTGTGTGTGTGTGTGTGTGGTTAGAGCAACAGATTTGAAAGCAACATATTTGTCTTTTACACACACACACACACACACACACACACACACACACACACGTCACTGATGGGTTTTTTATTTCTTCCATGACGACCGGGATTATGATATGATCACCCATACCTTACCATTAAACACTGCGATCTTATCAATTCTTCTTCTGTTTGACCTTTTCCTATTTCGTTCGTTATCCTTAGGGGCAGCAAGCAGTCAACAAAATTCATCGTCTTTTATGTTTTATTCTTGACCACCCTTGTTCCACCCGCATCCATTGCTAATGTTTAGTCACTTTCATTATATTTATTATTTTGTTCTCTTTCCTTAGTCATGTTGGGCTCTTTTTTGTCTATAAAAGTTTGCTTTTTCTCCGTTGATATTTATTTGCTATATTTTCTCAAGGTATTCTGTTCTCCGGTTGCGTACACAAACATCAAAGATAGTGTAGAAATCCGAAGTCATCAAACAATAAAATAACATACATTGTATATCTTGTAGGGATTAAAAAAATAAGTATATATTCTTGGTGTTATTCGTTCTGATTCTAATAGAATATGTCATATTTGATTAAACAAGTCAATATTTGCACGATGATATTTTGTATTAACCAACTAATGCTAACAATATTTTCAGGGTATGTTTATATGTTAACTATAATACGTCTTACCACCAACTTATAATATCTCTTTCCCATAAATATTTACTTATTTTCTACGTGTCACGTTGGGGATTCGTCACAGTTTCCTGTTCTTTGTAGATTTTAGTAACTTTTCTCTTTTCTATCTACTCCTAATCCCTGTTCTGCCAACCATTTTTACAAGCTCTTTATGTAAGTCTTGCACTGCTTTTCGATGTCACTCGGGCCTTCAGTATGTCCATCAGTGATGTTTGAGATATATTATAAGTAATAAGCAAGAAAGGTGTATATATATATATATATAAAGAAACTTGTGATCTGAATGTTATCAAAGAGACGAAGAATCATTGGCTTACGGCTGAAAGAACAAGTTTACTATTTTAAGTAAACATCACAAAACGAAATTTGTCACTTTGGGCAATGAACTACATGAGAAAGGATTTTAGTGATGATTGTAGAGCTACATTATATGAATCTGATGGCTGACTAGGATAGAGTCCTCATCTAAATCAACATCACTTAGAAGACAGCAACGAAAAAGATGGAATAATATTTTATAGTCACTAATCTTATTTGACCCTTCAACTCTGATCATAAATGATGAAATGCAGATAATCATTGTAGGTTCTTTGAAAAGATTTATTTAAAAGCCATGCCGACCACAGCCATGCAGTTTTAAACAGAAGTGTTAAATTAGATATGTAAAGATTCATTAGTTTCTTCGAAGATGCCTTTTATACCTTAACTATTTAAAAAATTTCAAAGGTATCTAAGCAATGAAACTTGTCCCAATCGCTTAATACCAATTGCGCATCCTCTGGTTAACTCTCACAACAGACCTTAAGTGGAATGACTATATCGAATCCATAGCTAAATCCGCTGCTAAGAAAGTAAGTTCTCTGTGTAGGGCCAGGAAGTTTTTCCCGTTTGAAACCATCTTGCACATATATAAATCTACCATCTACCCGTGCATTGAATACTGCTGCCATATCTGGTCGGGTGCCCTTACTATCCACCAAGGGGTCATTGACAAAATCTAACGGAAAATATTAGCAGCTCAAATACAGTCACATTATCACCGGCGCAATGTGGATTCTCTGTGTCTCTTCTACAAATACTTTCACGGTTTCTACTCCGATTAACTTAGCTCTCTGGTGTCCCCTATACATGAATTTACTCGAGCCACAAGGTTAGCAACTAGGTCCTACCTTTTTACCGTGAAACCAATAAAATGTAAACGCAAATTCTTCTCCATTAGCTTCTTTTCTCGAACTTCCCGCCTGTGGAATTTCCTTACTTGCTTCCCTGACAGCTTCAATCTCTCGGAGTTTAAATATAAAGTCAATAGTAATCTTTTATCTCGCTGACTTGCATTCTCTTTTTCATGCTTCTTTCTCCGACCACTCTACTCTCATCATTCTCTTACCCACTTCCTGACACCCCCTGTAACCTGTAACTCTTTCTCATAACTTTCCTTCTATGTAACTACCTGAGCACCAGTGGCAGTAGACTGCCTTTCTTGGGGCGATATGATTATAAATAAAAAAAAAAGAAAACATACGATTTAGAATTAAAAGGCAAGTAACCGAGAATGGTAAGAAATATTAAAGCTAAAATAGTTGAAAACTTAACAAAATTCTTGAAATAATGAAAGACTCAGGAAAGTTATTGAATTTCAAGAAGGCTACACTAATTTGTGAAACCAAAAAATCAATATTGCATACATAAGGGTCAATTTTCAAATTTTGCATAAAATATTGAATACAATCGGCTCCGCGACAGCAGAACAACTCGTAAATAATTGTCATAGTGCCAGGTGCTATCATGGGGGTGTTTTCAAATTGAAGCAGGCCAGTTCTTTTTTTATTTAAAGCTTTTAGAGATTAAATATATACATTAAATCTTTAAATCAGTATTTTTAAAAATGCAAGGAATGACTGCTAGGTCTAAATGGGATCTGTTTGTGATATACATATATAGATGTCTTATCCAAATTTTGCTTTTAATCGTAGAGCACACTAATTTTATTTCCTTGGACAAGATCGTAAAAGAAAGAAATCAAAACCGGTAAGCTGTGTGATTTTTCTCGCTTTATTTTTAATTACTGAACAGAGAAATTACACACTTTTTTACATTTTCTCTCATTTACATGAAATATGTTTAAGAATAATATTATATTCAGGTGTATGGGATAATTGCGTTGATCAAATATATGCTTCTGTGAGTTAGATATCTTTGACTTATTTATAACTAAAAAATTAAATATATATATATATATTTAATATATATATATATATTGATATATAACTAAAAAATTAAATATATATATATATTTCATAAAACGAAAAATATTCTCAGACTCAAGTTAGATGCGAGACGTATTACAACATAGTTACACATTTCTCCATCTCAATTTAACGTCTGAAAACAATAGAATTGTAAAGTTACCGTAAATAAAGATAGAACAAAATTCAGTTGCATTTTCAACTTAATTTTTTTTATGTTTTATCGTATGGGATATATATATATATATATATATATATATATATATATATATATATATATATATATAAAACCTTATATATATAATTATTATTATTATTATTATTATCACAATCTAGAAATCGCACACTCTGTTATATAAATATAAGCATAGCTAGTCTGATCTTATTTTGCTGTATTTTTTGAAATTTTTTTAATTCATTTTTGGTTCTTTTCTTTTTTTTCTATAATTTTTGTTCTTGTTTTGTTACTAACCTAAGTTCTCTACTAGTCGCTCTTGTAATGCACTGCGTCTATGATTGTGTAAATTGTTTTTGATTATCAAATTTAGTTTCAACTTATACTAAGTTAAAACTTAGTAAACTTCAGTCACTCTTTTATTTTTTTTTAATTGGAGTAGATAGTACCTACTATCGCCCGGTCTCACACTCCACCCACTTCTTTTGGACAGGAGTAGAGGTGATCGCCTTGTTTCATGTTCAGGAAGGTGTTCCCGGTTCATTTCTCGTTTTCGGTCTTGATGTCGGTTCGGCTGGAAGCTTTTTGCAGTTGGTAGGTATGGCGGCAACGTCTCTTCATTCTGAGGGTACCGGGTTGGTAGTTTCCTGGTTGCTGCTTCCGACTGGTAGTTAGGAGCCCGAACTCTTGCGTAGCATCTTGAGAAGCTGCTCTGATCAACAGTTGAATAATATCGGGGTTCCTGTAGTGCCATTTCGCGCATGGACGGGCGTCCCTGCATGAATTTCCGATGGGCAACCCCGAGGCCACATTATGTATCAGGCGGCGCCATTCACCATCATTCACCTGCTGCAATTAATGACCATCTGACTCTATTCTAGACCTCTCTCTATCCCCAAATAAAACCACCATGAAATTAGACAAACAAAACAGCAAGACTAAACCAGCTAGTCATAAATCGCCCAAACCTATCTGCGTTTCCTTCACAAACATACGAGGTATTCGCAGTAACTTTAATAGTGTAGAATCATTCCTTCTAACTAACTCACCCGATATCTTAGCTATATGTGAGACTAACCTTGACCCTTCTATCCCCTCTTCGGAGCTGTTCGTTCCTGGTTACCTTCCCCTCTTCAGGAAGGACTCCAATGTCCATATGGATGGGCTTGGTGTATATGTTAGTGAACAACTCCCTCTAACCAGGGTCACATCTCTTGAATCCCTGGATCATTCTTTCATGTGCTTCCGTCTCTCACTTCTAAGCTCGGTTAGCTATCTCTTCTTCCTCTACCGCTCCCCCTCCTCCTCTGACTGTACGGTACTTGATAGCATCTCTACTAATATCGACAGGGCCATTTCTTCTCACCCATCTGCCCATATATTTGTGCTTGGTGACTTTAACGCCCACGGCACCAAGTGGCTTGAAAACTCAGCCACCGACCATGCTGGGATCCGCACCATGTATTTTTCAATAACCCAAGCTCTAACGCAAGTGGTGGACTTCCCCACGCGTTTCTCTAATAACCCTAACGGAAGGAACCCTTTACTGGATCTTTGCTTTACTTCCATTCCAGCCTCCTGCACTACCAGGCAGCTATGCCCCCTCGGAAACTCTGACCACGCCGTAGTTTCCGTCAACATCTCAATCCGCGCTAACTTTACCCAAGAAAACCAGACCAGCAGAAGATCATACTGCTACCAGAGAGCAGACTGGGACTCGTTCCGAGACTTCCTCTGCGACGTCCCCCGGAACAACGTCTTCGATCTTCCTATCGAAGACTGTGCCTCCGAGGTCACCTCTTGGGTTAAGGCTGGCATCGATGCTTTTATCCCAGCCAGGAAATTCCAGCTAAAATCAAATTCGTCTCCCTGTTCTTACCCGCTTGCTCGGCCGCCATTGCCCACCGGAACCATTTCTTCCAGATCTATCGAAGCTGCTCGTCGAACCAAAACAGGCTCCTTTTCGCCTCAGCACGGAATAAGTGTAAAAAAGTACTGAACGAAGCTAAGAGGGCGTTTGCTACCAGAATGAGGCAACGCATAGCATCCTCTAAGTTTGGCTCCAAAGATTACTGGCGACTCTGCAAAAGCGTGCACTACAAGAGCAAGACTTCAATACCCCCACTAATCAATGAATTTGAAGTTCTTACCTAACCCAGCAGACAAGGCTGAATGCTTTGCCCGTAGATTCTCCACCAATTCGACACTGGACTCGTTAGGAATACCTACACCCGACTTCCCACCCAGAACTAAGGCTCAACTAAATAGCGTCCACATTACACCCTCGCTTGTCGCCAAGATAATTGCACAACTTGACCCACACAAAGCGAGCGGCGGTGAGGGAATCCCAGTCATAGTACTGAAGAAATGTGCCACAGAAGTCTCCTCTGTCCTCTCTAAAATCTATAACCTCTGTCGATCTGCTTCCTGTTTTCCTGCCTGTTGGAAGTCCTCCTGTGTAGTTCCTATATTTAAGCATTCTGGCGAACCCTCAGACCCCGCCAATTACCGTCCTATTAGTCTCCTTCCTATCTTCGGCAAAGTTTTCGAAGCCATTATCAACGCCGAGGTGATTCAGCATCTCAGGCCCACAGGCTTCTCTCGGACAAACATTACGGGTTTCGCTTCACCAGGTCTACTGCTGATATGCTAACGACCATTACCGAGTACATATACCGGGCACTTGACAAGAATAGTGAAGCCCGAACCGTTGCCTTGGATATCTCCAGAGCGTTCGACAGGTTCTGGCACGCTGGCCTCTTGTGCAAACTGCGGAGCTACGGGATAACTGGACATCTGTTTGACCTCATCCAGTCATTCCTCTCTAACCGCACATTGAAGGTAGTATTAAATGGGCATGCCTCCCAAAACTATCATACGAACGCGGGCGTCCCTCAAGGTTCTATCCTAGGTCCCACGTTCTTTCTGATCTACATTAATGATCTCCCTGACGCCATTAGATCCCAAGTAGGCATGTACGCCGATGACACAACAATCTACTCTCGCATCGATCAAAAACCAGGTGTGGGCGACAAAGCGAACCTCGCTGCCGTGCTTGAAAAGGACCTCCAATCCGTAGCGGCCTGGGGTAGGAAATGGCTAGTAAATTTCAATGCTTCTGAAACGAAGCTGTTATCAACTAACCACCATAAACAATCGCATCTACCTCCCATTAGCATGGGACAGGCTAGCCTCCCAGGGAGTAAAATACTATGCCTCCTTGGCCTTACACTTTCGGCAGACCTCAAATGGAATGACTATATCGAATCCATTGCCAAATCTGCCGCTATGAAAGTCAGCTCTCTGTGCAGGGCCCCGGAAGTTTTTTCCCACCTGAATCTATTCTACACATATACAAATCTACCATCCGCCCGTGTTATGAATATTGTTGCCATATCTGGTCGGGTGCCGCTGCTGCTCTCCTTGGGCTTCTTGACAAAATACAAAGGAGGATCTGTAACGTGGTGGATACTGACTTGGCAGACCGTCTGCAACCACTCTCTCACCGGCGTGATGTGGCTTCCCTGTGCCTCTTCTACAAGTACTTTCATGGCTTCTTCTCCGATGAACTTAAATCACTGGTGCCGCCTAAGCAGCAATTTACACGAGATACTAGATTAGCAACTAGGTCCCACCCTTTTACAGTTAAACAGATAAGATGTAACCGTAAATTCTACTCCAACATCTTCTTTTCTCGCGCTTCCCGCCTGCGGAATTCCCTTCCACAAGTCTACTTTCCCGATAGCTACAATCTCCAGGTGTTTAAATGTAGGGTCAATAGACACCTCCTATCACACTAACTCCCAATTATTCTCAGAACACTCTCATCTACCCAACCCTCATTCTCGATATCCTTACCCGCTTTTCACCCACCCTCTGACATTTCCTATATTTAATCATCCTTTCTCCACTCTATGTAGCCCCCTGCGCAGTAGTGGCATGCCTTGCTCGGGGTGAAAAATATCGTAAAATCACTAAAATCGGTTAGTTAATTTTCATAAATAAAGAAGAATATTTTACAGAAGTTTCTTCTGAAATAAGTATTAAGTTCACCAAAATTTAAGAACTTAAAATTAATGAAAAACTTCGAAATATGTATTTCTTATCGTATTTCTTAATTAACTCTGATTAGTTTGTTTACCAGCTTTCAGAATTAGTTTGTAAAATCCTGGATATGAACATCTACCTATCTATCTATCTATGCATGTGTGTATGTGTATATAATCACTATTACTATGAACATTAGTGGGTACGTGTGCTATTAAACATCTCTTTCATATATATATCTTAAGACCTTAAATCATTTCTCGCTGATTGTTCATGAAAAGTAACATTTTATTTACAAAAATAAGAGAGATGTCACTGAAAGTATTGTCCATCACTAGCCACAATGGTTTTAAGGCTAACAACGAGTCGACTCTTTTTCGTATCTTCATAAGAATGAAAGTGCTGCTCAGCCTGGCCATGTGCCATTGATCAGAACAAGTACTAATCAGACAGCCCAATATCTGAGAAATATGGGATAGGATTTCTCATTTAAACGTTTCCAAGTAGCATCAGTTGTAGTCGATAGCGATCTTCCGAGATGGTATCGGTCGGTTTGAGAAACACATAATGAACTACATCTAGCTGAGCCCACCCAATGGATAGTAGATGCTTCGAACCATAAATATTTGGCTTTGCCGCCGATGTTGATGCATGGGCGGGCTTAGTTCATCATCTTCTACGTTTAGGGTTATCGTAGTTTCTTCCACTTTTCATTGCCAGTCAACATACGATGCAAAACTACTTTTTTTTCTGCCGTTGAAGTAGCAGTTCACAAGCGACAAGACGCCGTTCTAGGTTTCTCAGCTTCAACTTGTACGGAATCTATTGTCCTTAATTTTTAATCATTCCTAATGCTTTCAAAGGTTTCAAGATAGCTGTGTGATTAACTCTTAACGATTCTGTACGTTCAGCTTGTGCCTGACATGAGTATTCATGAAGTAATACTTCCAATTCTTCGTCTCCAAACTTTTTCTCTTCGCCATAGCCTTCATTATCTTCAACATCAAAAAATCATTTTTGAAGCGTCTGAACCAATCTCTGCATGTTGTTTCCGATAGAACATGGTCATCGTAAGTCTCAACAAGGCTTCTGTGTACCTCAATTACTGATTTCTTTTGAATAAAGTTGTACTGTAAAATTCTTAGCAAATATGCTTTCTTTTGCACGAAATCGACATGTTTATCACTTTAGCTATAGGGTGATGGTTAATGTCTATTAATTCGGCCTTGTACCATACTGTTATGGGTAAACACACCTATTCCTCAGATAATGGACTCTCCCTCCTATATTAAGAAGAGTTAACAGGAAGTTAACGGGAAAAGTTCTTGGGAAGTTCATAGGAGTACTTTAGAGAAGTAGAACTACTAGGCAGTTGATATTAGTCGGCAGTTAGAATACTAAGGAGTCAGCTTTCAGTGGAAGATTACCAAGTTCCTAACATTTTGGGTGCTTTAAGTCGATTAGCAACCGACATAGCACGATTATAACCTTCAGTGGGAAAACTACTCCACAACACATACATAACCGAACACCCTACAACTGACAGAGAATGCATATTTTCCTAACAAGATCTCTCAATTATTCTGGCCAGTAGATGTAAATAAATATAGTTTAATTATAAAAAAACAGAGCTTCTACTCAAATAACCGTATTCATCAAGAATGATGCTTAAACAAATTAAAAACATGTCGAAGTTAATCCATTTAGTAACTAATTTGGTAAATAAAATATTTTATGTTTAATATTATTATATTTTTTTTACCATGAGCATTATAAATTTATGTTTTGAATTCAGAAGATGGCTCAATTCATTGGACATAGATTAAACTCCCAAAACTTGCCCACTTTCATAGGGTTAAAGTTCAGTTAGCGTACAACAACAACCACGATGATAATGACGATGATGATGATTATTTTCGTTGAAGCTGCTGTTGTTGTTGTCGTTTATGGCCTAGTATTTTTTATATCTTAATTTCTGTGGCTGTTTATTGCAATAGATTGCAAGTCAATATTGTTTAATCGATGAACAAGAAAAATAAGAATCCGAACGCAAGTTTCGGGTCCTCAGAAAGTCTTCTTTACCGATCATTTAAATGTGACCATAGAGCATTTATTACTTATTTTACCGAACATCTGATAATCGAATAACATTTTATATGCATAGGTTGTATGTATCAGATAATTTAAAACTTTCTTTTCTCTGGTCTTAATATCATTTACTTTTTGTCACAATTCTCAGGTTATAATTCTACGATTATTATTTAACATCTCATTTTAGAAATAAAGAATAAAGCCTATATCAAGACGTTAACATTCATAATCTATGATCGGAATTCAAACCTTTCGGGTAAAGCTGCTGTACTAATTAATCTACGAAGACCAACGGTATACAGTCATTCACTTTTACCGGCTGATAATGCTTTATCTGAGAAATTCAAATAATACCTTGTTTATTCTATCTATTTCTCCCATGACACAAGAATTTGTTGTGTCGCTATGAGAGGCTAGGAAAGAATGGAGTTTTTAGTATTGTCATCATCATCACCACCACCATCATCATCATGATCATCATGATCATCTCTTCTGCTTCGAGAACGAGGATTTAGGAGAGGTATCCTCGCATGACACAGACTCGTCTGTGATTTGCGAGACCCACACGAACTACACAAGAACGGGACTGGTAGCTGGAAAAGGCGCCATTTTTAGGCGTTGCCTCCTTTCCACTGCCCTGAGGCTGTGGATTGATTTAGCGAGAAGTGTGAAGGTTGGCTTAATGTAGTACAGGAACGAATCGAATAAAATGTAGGGTAGAACATTGTTTTCTGCCCATCTTTCAAGGAAAGAGGTTTGTTTCGTCTTGAAAATTTGTATCAAGATCTCGGCTCATAGCTAGGTTTGAACACGAATTACGAAGCCTTTAGTGAATACGTCTTAACCTCAGTCAGCAAGTAGACCTTTATAGTTTTAATATGTATAAGGTTGTGTGTGTCTGTGTCTGTGTGTTTGTGTGTGTAATTTGAATATATATAGGGTTTTGTGTGTGTGTGTGTGTGTGTGTGTGTGTGTGTAGTAAAAATGAGAGAAGGCTCATATATGTCATTATAATCAAACTTTTAGCTACTTATAAAGCGGAAGTGGATGCTGTATTGAAATAGATTCATACGCATGCTCTATTCAAAAGGCGTACTCTTGATATGCACGTACGCAAGTTTTACTGTTTTTTTAATCAATTTTTCTTAACTCATGTAATGGGTATTCCAATTATTTATTATTTTATAAGATTATTGTTTTGTCTATAATACGATGACAATTAAAATAGCACTTATACTTAAAATAAAAAAAAGAGTTCAAATCTACGGACCATATAATAATGAAAGAAAGTATTGAAAATTTAACATTCATCAGACGTACTGAAAACAGGAGCGACAGACGGAAACATCAAATAACATGTGTGAAAACTCTCGTGAATGGATATCAGAACGAGAACAAAGTAGGTTGGTAAGGAATTAAACGTTGTTTAGAAGGAAAAGGAACTTGTGGAGAGTAATGATCTTCCACGTTTAATTATCAACTGGTAGGCAGCAGAAATATGGTTCTATGAAAGGATAGTGAGAATTTCATGCACAAAGGAAATAAGCAACGAAGAATAAAAAAGAACAGAAAATGGCAAGAAAAAGAAGACTTATACTTAAAATCAGCAAAAGATATTGAAATTTCTGGGACACGTAATGGAAAATGAGGGTTTGGAGAAACTAATACACACAGGACGGATGGAGGGAAAGATAGACAGGGATAAGCAGGTGGATGGCTTGAGCAAGATGAGCGACAAGGGATAGGGGTAAGTGGAAATCCATGATCATCTACGTCATGAAAGTACACGGCACATAAAGAACAATTTCTAAAAGTACTTAAACTTTTTTCTTTAAAGATTGAAAACTTTACATGATCAAAAATCACGTCTGATAAAACGGGCTTATGGCCATATCATAATAAATCACCGGTTCTCGTATGTTCTCCCAAGGTAAGCAACGTCGAGCCTGGTATGTACCTAGAAAAATGGTCGGTTCCCTGTACCGTACCAGGATGTATCTGACTCTTCCTGCTATCATCTACATCAAGCCGAAAATAGAGTATTGTTGCTATATATGGGTAAGAGCTTCCTAATCTTCTCATTCTAGTTTTGTTATAATCCAAAAGTGTCTACGCGTCCATGTGGGTGACAAAATACTTTTCACTCTACAATCCCTTTCTCACAAACGAAAATTGCAAGCCTCTCGCTACTTCTATGGAAAATGTTCAGAAGAACTATATTTTTTCATTCCTCCAATTTGTACCTCCACGGCTAAGACCCGCCATTTTACAGGCATTATAGCGAACCTCCTTCATTCCATTCATATTCCGTTGTTGAGGTATAAGTTACGCTTCCCATGAAGAACTCCCTTGTAGAACCAACGTTCAAGAGGATGCTTTCCCGATCACTACAATGTTAACCTGCTCGAATCTAGGGTTAATCGCTACATATCCACAAAAAATGTGTATCTTAATGTGTAATTCTCGGGCCTTGTTAAAAATGGATGACTTCTTGTAAATACCATGTGCGACCTTGGACCTGCTGGTGGTGTTGTGGATAACAGCTGGCACCTGAAAATCGAAAAGTCGATATCTAATTCCAGTCATGTTTGTTATAATTTACGCGTAAATATCTTTGGAAAAAGGCATGAATCCACCTTTTCAGCTATGGTTTCAATAATAGGACGTACATCAGAAGATCATTATTATTGATAACTGAGTTTAGCGTTTCGATTTCAAATTATAGCCGAGGTTATTGCATTCGCACAAATATCTTCAAAAATGTATGAAACCAGTTTCTTCGCTAGCTAGGGGTTAATAGCAGGGCAGACTGAGATATTTCGCTTTGGCTGGTAACCAGTCTAGATGCATAATTCTGAATGCAAAACCTGTAAAAACCTATTTGCTACAGAAACCGAACAGTAGCAACTAGTATGCTAAGTCTGTAGTCATATACTCCGCAGGGGAGTCTACTTGGTTAAAAACAACAACAACATCAATGCTTATTGGAGCGGTAGAGGAGATAGTAAGGTTATTCTGTCGATTGGGAAGATGCGTTATTGATGAGCGCCAGTGGTTTGGTCCACAGAGTGTTTGTGGCCGGTTTTAATTGTATGATTTGTATGCGATCGAGTTTCCAAGAAATAAAAGGCGAAAAATCTTGAATACAGTTCTAGAGCGAAAAAGAAATATCATAAGTGACAGTAAGATGACACGGTCTGGAAATGGGCCATTCTGTGTCCCTAGGGTGACGGATCTCAAGCCAGAGGCTAAACGAAAGAGACCGTATTGATAAAAATCTTAATAGCTTGTCTGGATTTTGCTTTCTTTCGGTAAACCGTGATAAACACTTCTGTTAGTCTCATCTGTGGCGTTTTGCTTAACAAACGGAAAAGGTTTGCCTTGGAGTGCATATGCTTTTATTCATAGTCTTTTATAGTATACTTTAACCTGCTGGGAAAATGACTTAACATTGACTGAATTTCAGTTTATAAGATCTCTTTTTCTTAAAAGTATTTAGAATAATTTATTTGGTGGTATGAGGTTTTTTATTCACTCAGTATGTTGTTCATCATTTGGTAAATAAGCAGAATAAAGAGTAAGTTTTTGAAAAATTTATTTGTAATTGTAGATATATAAAGATTTCCATAGGACGTAAAAATGCTATAACATTAAGTACAATCACCTATTGATGTGCGTTGTGATGCAATGGATATCTGCTCAGATTGAAAACTTGTAGAGCCAAGTTCGAATTCCAGTTGAATTCGTTGCATTCACTTATTTACAAATACCATTGGAAAATGCATGAATTCATCTCTTCTCTCTCCAGCTATGGGTTGGATATGACAGATTAGGTTCTATAGCCTTGTTGGTAACAAGTCTCCCGTAGAATGAAATGGCATCGTAGTGCGGGATAATCTTCAGTCATGGATTGAAAGAGAGTCGATCGTCTAATTTTGTATAACGTATGACACTTAACTTACTGATCGAATAATGAGAACACAGTTTGGGAAAATTGCGAAATGGTTGAATAGAGAATTATGCGTCGCATCTTTTCATGACATGGGCAATCCTAGCTCTCCAAATTTCCCTGTTGTATGCGACTCATAGACATACAATCGTGTCAGGAAGATGGCTCGCTGCCTGCCATTACCTTTCTTGTCCTTAATATATACCGTTAAGTTTTACAGGCCCTCTTTCCTCATTATGTGGTATATCACAGAAAGGGATATATATTTGACACGAGTTAGTTAAGCGTTTTAGGCAAATGTAACTGGGTAGGACAATGTAGTACGTAGCCGTAATGGACGGTACTCGTCGTATGCAGTATCCCGAAACGTAAGCGTAGTCAATATACATAGACCAATAGTCGTAGACCAGTACACCTCTAGCGGTAGACCTATGGACGTATACCTTTATGCGTTCTCGCCTTCGTCTGTATTTATGGCTCTCACCAGCCAATCACATTATTGTGAGGGGAAACCAAGGTGTATGCATATTCATTACTTATTCATTACATCATTATTTTTCCAAGAATTCATCTGTCTCGTCACTGATTCTGAGTATAAGTGTTTATTTTTTTGCCATTATATTTAAGATTTTCTTGTTGGGTTTCTCAGTATCCTCCTGTAGAACCACTTTTTTGTTGCCTCAATGAAACTAAAAACATTGAAAAGAAAATTCCGCCTTTAAAATACCGAAGAAAAGGTAAAAACTTACGGTAATAAAAGAAGGTATGTAGGGCCCTGACCAGCTATTAGAACGTTAGGTATGTATGTAACGCTTCACAAATTGTGTGTGTGTCTATTAATGTATCTGTATTCAACTAAAATAAACAATTACATTATATATATATATATATATATATATATATATATATATATATATATATATTGACGTAAATTAATAAATACACATATGAGGAGGGTGTACATATTTATAGTATTATTATTCAGGTGTTAATTAATCAGTGCTCAATGAATGAACAAAGCTGTATTATCTAAACTTATTTATAAATGAAATTTTGTCTGTGTGTGCGTGTGTGTGTGCATCCGTTACCTATAGACTCCGAAACGGCTAAACCGATTTACACAGTTGTACTATAAGCGTCTGCGAGTGTTCTTAGTTACCCCCGATAAATATCGAAAATCGATAAACGAAAAAATCGGGTTATAGAAGGAATGGTCCGATTTTAATCCAATTTGATACGCTCATAGACAAAGACATAAGAAACAATATTCAGAACTTTCAAGGTTGCAATTCTTACAATAGTGCAGAAAATCGATAATATATATATATAAAAGGCAAGATGTTTGTGTGTGTGTTTCTGTTCATCTGTCTGTATGTCTGTTATACAAATCCGCAATTTTTATCCGATTCTCACCAAACTTCACACATATATTCTTTAGACTGAGTCCGGAACCATGGATTCGTTTTAAAGCTTTCATTACACCCGAGCAACGCCGGGCTATACTACTAGTATATATATATTAGTAAATATACATATTATCCTACGTCTACGGCATAGACGTAGGATATATATATATATATATATATATATATATATATATATATAATGGTCCGCCATTTACTGATAATTGCATTATTTGTTTTATTCAACTTTATGTTGCTATATTGGTATGTTTTGCCGTCTATTTCGTATTATTAGCATCCGATATAGAAATTCCCCAGTTTTTATTTTATCAACAAGCTCTTTAAGAAGCTTCCGAAAAAAAAAAACAAAAAAAAAAAACACACACACACACACACACACACACAAAAAGATTAAAACTTCTACAAATAAAAAGCCATATTTGGCTACATAAATGTTAGATTTTTGGTCACATGTTATCAACAATAGTCAATAACAAGAATCCTAAGCGCCGGTTTATGGAAAAAGGTTACTACACCCACCTTTGCCCTTCAAAGCTTATTTTTTTTATTTAGCTTAAATTTGATTTTAATTAGTTAATTGAGACAGTTATATATTAATTCTCACCTTATGCCCCCTTTAATTGTTGTAAAAAAAGGTAACGAATTGGTTTTAAATGTCCATATAAAGTCATTTTTACTACTCATTACCCACCATCGGTTGATATAGTAAAATTCATAGTACCGAAATATGATAGCTTTTGTGTAGCAATGTAAAATATTTTTATTTAATCACTTATAACATATATATATATATATATATATATATCAGAGGTAGAATCGCCGAAAGACGGGTAAAAAGCAATCGGATGCCCTCCGTACAGATGAGTTGTGATACAGCAAAACAGATCTGTCTGCGGATGGCTATTTACGCTCTCACACACTGATTGAGCACTCTGGAAGAATGGTAGACTTAAAAAAAACAGTAGCTACTCTAGCATCTACGCATCGTGCATTCAGTAATGAATTAGAAGACTTTCATTACTGGCGTATGAATACATAGTATATCACATGCTAACAGTCTGCTTTTTCGGTCAGGTTTAAATCCTGGGTAAAAAGCAATCGGATGTCTAACTGAACTGATGAGCTGTGATTATATATATATATATATATATATATATATATATATATATATATAGGGGCCCGACAATATTTTTCGGACACTTTAGTATTCGACTTTCCGAGTACCATAGAGTGGCGAAATTCCTTCAATAGAATAGCATGAACATATAAAGACAATACCTGTAATAAAAATGGAAGTAAATCGATTAGGTAAGAAAAATATTTATTTTTCATCATTTTTTACAAAACACACGCGGCATTATTTTTCGGACATCGTTGAAAAACTGTTAATAGTCTGTAATATCACCTTTCTTCTCAATAACTTTTATCAATCTCTCTTCATAATGATCAAACATATGCACAATAACATCTCTACGTGTTTCTATTAGTTGTTTTTTGGCATCTAGTATCCATTCCCATAGTTGAGCCTCTTTCGTTATTTCAGGTCCATCATAGACAAGTTGCGCAAGCATTTCCCAAACATTTTCTATTAAATTTAGATTTGGGCTTTTTGCAGGCCATTCCGAAGTAGTCATATTCACTTTAGCCATCCATTCTTTCATGAGTTTTGACACATGGATGCTGCAATTGTCTTGCTGTAGAACGAAATCCTTCCCTATCTCTCTTCTTATCCTTGGTAAGGCTTTCTCGTCCAGCAACTGTTTGTAGCTTTCGCTGTTCTGCCGTCCTTTCAGCCACTCCAACCATATATTTCCATTAGCAAAGATCATACCCCTCACCATAACTCCTCATCTTCCCATCTGTCGTTTGTTCAGTACAGCAGGCTCACCCCGTCTCGACCAAATACACCATCCATCGGGCCCATCAAACTTGAAACGCTTCTCATCAGTAAATATAACCTTCTTAAAGTCAACATGCTTTGTTAACCACCAGTCTTACTCCTTTGTGTTTCTTTGTTAGTGTAATTTTTTTCTTAGCCTTTGCATACTTCAAACCAATCGTATGCAGCGTTCTTTGTACTGTTCGGACGTTTACATCCAATTCACATTTCTATTTCACTTTTCTTGCTGTAACTTTTTCTCCAGATGTCAAAAGCCGTGTCACAGTCCTCTTCATTCTCCTTTCAGTCCTCTTGCCAATTGATCTTTTCCGTCCTCTCTTTTTCTTTTTCCGCTGGGAGTTTGTCTTCAGCATGTATTCGACCGTTGATTTCGACAGCTTCAAATCCATGGCGATCCTTCTGATGCTGAGGCCATCATCCCGCTTCTTCCGTGCCAAACAAACGACTTCTTTTGAATGCATTTTACCTCATTAAACTTAATTGTTTTGCCAGTAAAATAGAACAGATAATTGATTCTAATGATGACAGCTAAGTGTACAAGCAGAAAATTTGCATACAGCAACATATACATGGACTTAGCTCTTAATAAAATAGGATTTTTTGTCATGTCCGAAAAATAGTGTCGCGCAAGTTTTCGCAAAAATCACAAAAAACTAAAATTATCAAAGCCAAACTAAAAAAAAAATGATTACACTAGCAGTGGATTTTCACTCCTCAACTACGTACTTACAATATCAAAAGTTTTTGGCACTAATAACCACCATGAAGTACTTTTTTCAAAGTGTCCGAAAAATATTGTCGGGCCCCTGTATATATATAACATTGTTTTTAGGGAATACTCATATTTGTAGACGATCCGTTTATTTATTTATCGATACATTTACTTACGTCTATTGACATGAATTATACTTCTCCTGCCAAGGGGGACACAGGTTCGAATCCAGCCGGAGACACCATACTTTTCTATAATAAGCTTTATCGAGTATTCAGTAGATTAGATATCGTACATGGCCGAAAGTTTAGTTTACTTTTTCTCTTTTTTTTTCTTCTTCTATGACCTGGTTCCCTTCCGTCGATCATGGCCTTCCACATCTCCCTATGCTTTGCACGTCTTAACACCCCTTCTCCTGTTACCCCTCCCAAACCCGGCTCTGCTATCCATCTGCTCAAGTCTATCAAGTATGTCACGCGTTGCTTTCCCCCTATCTCGCTTTCCCTCTATCCATTCTTCTTCTTCTTCTTCTTCTTCTTCTTCTATGCGCTGTTTCCCTTCGGAAAGTAGACGATCATGTCATTTCACATCTTCCCATCCTTTGTAACTTTTAACACTCTTTCTCCTATTACCCTTCCGAAAACTTGCCCTGCCATCTACTAGCTCGAGACCCATCAAGTATGTCATGAGTTGCTATTCTCTGCTTCTATTTCCCTCCATTTGTTCTGTGAGTATCAGATTCTCGAAGCCCTCCTTCTTCATTGCATGTCTCAGAAATTCAGTCGTAATTCTAGTGAGAATAGCTTGTGAACTATTAAATCACATCGTGATACTTAATCATCGTTTTCTCAAAGTAACTTAGATGTGGCACAAGGCGGAATGTATGGAGCACACAGTGAAGATCTACCTCACTATTCGGTCGTAATTGATTTCACAAGACAACTTCATAGACATTACACGACGTCGATGTGCCCGAATTCAGTTATATATGTGTGGCAAAGACAATTTGGAAATCGCTTACATGGATATGTTTCGATGAAAATACAGCACCATCAGAAATATTGGATTTTATTTTGACCAAATCAACATTAGTAAGACAGAACATGACTCACATTAGGTACATGAACGTTTGTTTGTTTTGTTTACTCTAACTGCATTTTAAAAAAAATACATTTTACTCATTTCAACTCAGTTTTTTTTATATATTCATTTGTTTTTAGCATTTTTCGTATCCCACATTTTGTCCGCATCAGTTTAGTAAGAATAGGTGATAGGCTAAACAAACTCGATCGTAGAAGATTCGCACATTATGACACTTTCAATGAATCTTTGTTCGAGTAAATTATTAAGATTTTTTCATAAAATGAGAATTTCTTTTGTATTGAATGTGTTGTTTATTACTAATGGAGTTTCTAGGAATTATAATATGCCTACGTTTTGTGTCTTTTTCCTTTTTAGTTCTGTTGATTTAGTACGCTTTTCGTTTGGCACTATATCTGAAATAATTGCAGTAGTTGGAAATTTTAAAAATATCTTCAATGTATGTTTTTTCTTGAGGGGTTTTCAGGTTCTAAGAACTTTTAAATAAAACTATATGGTTATGCTTATGCTTGATTTTATTTTAAGTTTTATACAACGTAACAGGCCAGTTGAAGGGCTTGTATGGATGGATAGCCTAATAGGGGAGAGAGTGGAAAGCTTGGCAAAGGGAGAAAGTCTACTAAAGGCAACAAGCCATAGGAAGTTTTGGAGAGCCGTGACTCTCCCATATCTTAAAGGCACGCCGCACATTGAAGAAGAAACTGTTGAATAAAGAGGATATCAAGTATAATTAATATGTTAGTTGTTTATTTTTCATTTGCGAATTAAATTATAGGTTCAGAATCTTGTAATTTGTATATGAGATTGAATAATTTAATATTTTGTTGGTATATTTGTCAGGGATCATCTAAATGGTCGAATTATTCGGTATTTTGGGTTGGATATTTTTGGGAAGTCAAACAGTTCATTGCCATAGGTGACACACGACAGAGACATGACTGAATGGGCAAAAGATTATCCTGCAGTAGGTTGCCATTAATTTCTGAGGTAGACTGGTTGCCAGAACTCGTGGGTGTGCGTTGTGGTGCAGGGGATATCGGCTCGGAACGAAAAATCGGAAAGCCGAGTTCAAATTCCAGTTGAATTCCTTGCATTCACTTGTGCGCAATTACCCTTGAGAAAGGTATTAATCCGTCTCTTCCTTCCAGTTATGGGTTAAATAAAAGGACAGATCGAGTTCTATAGCCTTGACTGGCAACCAGTCTACCCCAGAAAGTAATGACAACCTACTGCGGGATAATCTTTTGCCCAGTCAGTCATGTCTCCTTTGAGACATGATCGCCCAAGCGTGTATCACGTATGGCACTTAACTGACTGACTGATTTTTGGAAAGAGCCAGATTATTAGAATTCTAAAAATAGATAGAAACATCAACATTATAGTTTTCGAAACTGTCTTATCTATTTCTGTATCAATTTACAAGACGAGAGTATTCTGAACGAAATTTAAATAATATGTATAGGTTGCGATGGATAAATTGTAGCACGTTGCTTGTCTTTCATTTTGTCGACTATACAGTATAGTAAGGCCAGTTAGGCAACCTGTGTGAGAAAAAAAAGCACAATGACGCAATTCAATCCACCAGAAATTTAGAAACGGCTTGCTGGACTGCTTACGCATTCTCGTCAGAAGCTCCAATCCGAACATTTCAGAGTGCTTCACGTGTCATTGAGGACAGTGCAGAGAATCTGGAAAGAGTTGGATGAGCGGTTGTTACTAAGGTGTTTGGAGTGATCACTAATAATGGTGATGTTTTGCCACTATTCATTTTCCAACAGGGTTTAAGACTCAACACGGAGGACTACATCAAGTGCATTCAGGAGCTAATGCTGCTCGGGGACAAGTGGGTGGCTGCTAGAAGACCATAGGTCTGGCAAAAAGACTCTGCACCATCCCACATAAACAAAAAAAAACAAAAACAAAAAATAAACAGTCATGCCCTCCATGGTAATTGCTGAAACCAGATCACTAGATTCGGCAAATTGACTCTCCAGACTGCAACTCCTTTTATAATGAATTTGAACACTATTAGCTATTGGCCTATGTCTACATTGTATATAACACGGTAGAGTCTGCTTTCCTATACCATAGCTCTGAGGTAGAAGCATCGACTGCTTTCAATTCCGTTGTGGTCTCAATCCTGGCTAGATATCTAACCGTACTGATGAGCAGCGAAACAGGACTCACTGCGGATGGATATCTATATGTATATGAATACAGACAAAAAACTTAACTTAGTCAACAACTTTTGTCCTCTGATTGATTCAAGGTAAATTTAACGGTTTTGTTCTGCAATAAGTATTAATAAATAAAAATGTCGTCAGCTTTTCCGAATTTTTAAATTTAAAAAGACTCATAAATATGCATCAGGTTAACTGAAAGTTAATTATGGATGCGAATTTATGTAATTTAATGAATAAAAGTGAACAAATCTTGTTATTGCTGTTGTTGATATTTTTATAATGTAATTATTATTTATATTAAATATTTTGAGAAATTAATTTATGTTATATACTTTAAAGAATAGAAGGTTTTGCATGTAACCATTTTCTTTTAATACTTAAAAGTATTTTTAGGAAAGGTGACATTTGGAAAGATCCGTGTCGCTCATGTATATTCATATTCGTAGCGGCAATTCTCAAGAATTTTGTGTCTAAGCAAATTACTTCTTTTACACATATATATATCTGTGTGTGTGTGTAGATCTTTGCGTGTATGCCTGTGTGTGCGTGTCTGCTTGTCTGTAGGTATATGTACGTATGTGAATAATATATTCACATATTTTAGTAGCTGCATATCCCCATGAGTTTATACTGACATCGACAAAATTATGTCACGCAGATTTGCATAGATTTTATGAGGGTTGTATTGGTGCAATAGAAACAATAGGCAAACGTTTATCTATCTATCTATCTATCTATCTATCTATCTATCTATCTATCTATCTATCTATCTATTACGGGTAAGATGCATGACAAAGTGAATGTGTTTTTGGGTGACGTGTTTCGCCTTTTTGAAAATCATTAAACGTTGATTCCACTAGACACATGCAATGGGAGATATTGTGAATTCTAAATTGAAAGATGCTTTTCTTTTAAATATGTATTTTGGGTATGAAATCTAGCTGAATTTACACATTGAAAAAAAAATCTTTAAATACGAAGTTCCAAACCTCGTGTGCATGTGTTAATCAGATCAAAGTAAGACTTAACATGATAAAACGCGTCATCCAAAAACTTTTCATACACATATTTATTAGAAAATTGTTATAGATATGTCGTTATCCCACACACACACACACACACACACACACACACACACACACATATATATATATATATATATATATATATATATATAGTAATTCACAGACAGACCTATTTCGCTGTATCATAACTCATCAGTACGGTTAGACACAGGATTGCTTTTAGCCAGAATTGAAACCTGACCGAACTGACATCAGTGGGCGATTCTACCTTTGAGCTATGGGCGCTCGGTAGAAGAAGGCAGACTTTTAGCTTACGATATACCATATTACATACATCGGTAACAGGAATATAGGAATATATATATATATATATATATATATATATATATATATATATATATTCCTGTTACTGATGTATGTTCATATATATATATATATATATATATATATATATATATATTATAAACTATACTTTAGAACATGTACAAAGTACAATCTACTACAAAATTGCACATTTTATTTCGAGAGAATCATCATCATATATAGATACTATATATATATATATATATATATATATATATATATGAGATGAAGTATGGTAATTATTGACATTGTTGTTTCATCTTTGTTGCCATATTCACGACATATTGTATGCTCCGACCTTCTTCAGGTGATTGTAATTTTGAACTGAATCCATTAATTTATTCACTGGGGTAGATTGCTCTCGTTCCATGACTCATTCCGCTTCCAAATGTCTCAGTTATCTCTATTTAACTCACATTCCTAAGGTTTTTGTTCAACTCTGCGGTAGTCTCTTTAGGTCAAGTCACTAGATATAATCAACGCTTTTATCCACTCGGCCATATACCCTTGAGGATATGAACACACACACACACACACACACACACACACACACACACACACACACATATATATATATATATATACATGCACATATATATATATATACATATATATCTATAAACAAATATATATATATATATATATATATATATATATATATAACAGTGTGCTGTGAATTTGTGTCTTAGTAATATATCAGTTCTATATATAAAATAACAAAGTTAACATTTCTACCAGGTAAATATAAATTTGTTTCGTACATTTCAATGCAACTCTGAATTTCATGCAATTGTGAGGAAATGATTCAACATGTCAATATTTATAATCTATTTGTAAGATAATGAACCAGTCCAGTTACTTATCAGAAAAAGAAAGAAATTGATAAAAAGTATATTGACTAAAAATACATACAGGGTAGTTCAAAAGTAGTAAATTATATGATTTATTTTAACATTACATAAACAATTATATTTATAAATACAATTATTACATTGGCAATTAAATCTTACTGTGTAAAATAATATAAAATTAACTTAAATTTTATCAACGCAAGTGCTCAAAGTGTGGTCGATCACAATTTACACAGCTATCACTCACGTTATGACAAAAGATTTTTGCACACGTCTCTTTGTCTAATAATTTCTTTAAAATCATCTCTGCTGTAACTTTTCAAATCAAATTTGCCTTTTTAGTATAAACTATTTCTTTTGAGTACTCCCCAAAAGAAGAAATCCATCAGGGTCAATCAATTGGAACTGTCAGGCAAGTCAATTTCTTAGAAAATATTTTATCAGGATAACCAAGAACTGTTTTTTTACCTACCTACCTATAAATAAATATATATATATATATATATATATATATATATATATATATATATATATATATATATATAATTTTCAAAATATAGAATAACATATATAACGTATACATGAGGGGAGCTGTCAATTAATGAAGACAATTTTATTCAAGATTTTTCAAAGATGTGTCTACATGTGACCACGAATTTACTTCTTTCATTTAATAAATTCGACTTTTACAGGATGCAATGGATGAGTTGTCGTCTAAATTACTCAAAAATGAAACAGTAAAGCTGACAACTCATTTTAACAGATATATTAAGTAAATTTACACAAATATCTTGAAATATTAACGAGTAAATCTAATCAACAAAGTGGTCATTGGCTTCAGCCATGGACTCCAGACGACTTCCAAATAGCCTGCATCTATTTTGGACGGTCACATAGTTTTTTGGCTGGTAAATGCTGCTATTTTCCTTGCCTCCAGTTCATCTTTGTTGTTACAAGAAATTTGGTTTGTCTCTCGCTCAACTTTGCCCCACACATAACATTCAAGATGGTTGCAGTCTGGAGAGTCAAGTGGCCAGCACTACCTCCTCAAGTCACTTGATGTAGGCTTCCGTAGTAAGATGAATGGTGGCATAACCTTGTCATCATTAGCGATCACTTCAAACAATTTCGTAACCATATCTTTCCGATTTCGATTTAATATCCTCAGATTAACACACAAACATTCTGAAATGTTCGTACTAAACATCATGTCACATTTCTGAGTGATTCAGTTGCGTCATTGTACTCTTTTTCTTACTGAGGATGTCCAACTGACTCTACTATACTTTGAAGCCGACAAAATAAAAACAACGCGCATGCGCGAAATAAAAATGTAAGATGACGACAATTTACTCATTGTACCCTATATATATATATATATATATATATATATATATATATATATATATAAAGATGAATATAGATCTATTTATTAATATGGATACACACCCACACAGAGGAAAACACACACACACGCACATATGTGTGTGTGTGTGTGTGTGTGTGTGTGTGTGCACTCATATTATTTATTTTTGTTTATAGGCGTGTTATGTATAAATGTATTTATGTTAATGTAAATGTTTGCGTGATGTATACATGTATATAAGTATAAATGTGTATATCTTTGTACCTACAAATCCGTCCATATGTTAGTGTATATGTAAATACATAACGTCAAAGAAACGGGTTTGGGTCGATGATGTTAAATAAAAATTGCTGTTAATTCATCATCCGATTGTTTGATACTTAGTAGTCACTGCAGCCAACTTGCTGCAAATTAAGCCAAATGTATCCCAGCATTCTATGGTAATAGAACCTACTGATTGGCGCGAAGTAGGGACAGGGTGAATGACGCAGTGGGCAGTTGGGAAAAAAGGGTGCGGCAGAGGTCGTCCGGCCAAATGGTTATTCTTCAGAGGGAGACAATTGTCGAAATATCGTATTGTCTAAATGTTTGGACAGGATGGTTTGAACATTAATGGAAGTTTTGCAGAAAGAAACCGAAAGAAAGAAAGAAAATAAGTCCAATAAGTGTAGAGTTCATGAACAGACGATACAACGGAAGGAAAAATAGATAAAGTAAAGAGGATAATGAGTAAATAAACTAAGAATTCTTGGAAGAAAGAAAAGTATGAAGGCATTTAGCATCCAAGAATGAAAGAAATAAAGAAAAGATGAACAGATGCAAAGGAAAAAGTGATTTAAAAAGGCAACGCTTAAGAAAGAGCGACAAAAATAAATAAATAGGTTGCAACGAAATGCAATAAAGAAACCAAAACAATGGCAAGTAATAAAGAAAGAAACGTTGAAGAGAAAGCAAAACAATGGCAAGTAATAAAGAAAGAAACGTTGAAGAGAAAGCAAAACAATGAAAAAATAGAAAAAGAGAAAAGAAAAAAGAAGATTAGAAAGTAAGAAGAATAGATGTGCAAGGAAGTCTACTTAAACAAGGAAAATATATTTGAGAAGCAGAAAGACACTTTTGGAGCGTCAGGATAGAAACAAACTCACTGACGTGATAAGCAATACGCGAGACTAAATTATAGCGAATTGTTGTTGGGCAGACGTATGAAATCGCCGAAAAAATAGTAATTAAAACAACAAAGAGCTCTAAATAGATTTTAAAAAGATAAACAAATAGTGAAACTAATATAAGAGATAGACAGTAAGAAAGGGAAACACCAAGATAAATAGTGTAGGGGAGAGAGAGAGAGTAAAGTGAGAGCGAGAGTAAATACAAACCAAAAAGGAAATTATATCATACACAATATGTATCCTAAAATTATTAATTGCTCCTGTGGTGACTCTTGGTCGCAAGAGACAAAACAGCTTTTGTGATTAACTTTCCATGTTAACGTGGCTTTTATGCGTCTGGTCATTTGCTACTGTAGTGCAAAAGTTTTATAAAATATGACCTGCAGAAACCGTCGAGTGAAACAAATACTTTTAGACATAAAAAAGGACGTACGAATACAATAGAACTGAAAATGTGTACAGCGTGTCCCAAAAGTCACTAATGGGTCTAAAAGTTTTATAACTTTTTTATTTATGAATTATTTTTATCTTTCTGTAGGGTTTATTGAAAAAAGTGTTTGAAAATTAATCACGTTAAAATCACGTTAAAATCACGTTAAAATAAATGATGGAAAAACCAATCGCGAAATATTTTTAGCAAACGAAAGATCCGTAATTACAATTCTTTTAGAGTATTGTCGCTGTTAAGATTTAAGGATTTGAGAGTAAAGATTCAGTAAGTGAATGGAATGACTACATCAAATCTATAGTTACATCTACCGCCAGGAAAGTTGGATCACTGTGTCGGTCCAGAAATTCTTTTCACGTTGGAATCAATTTTTCTCATTTATAAATCTATCATTCGTCCGTGCGTTGAATACAGTTGCCATATCTGGTCGAGTGCCCTGCTATTCATCTTGAATATTTATATTTCCTTCAAAAATGTATTATTGGCAATATTTTTTCTTTCAAAAATGTATTGCTGGTAATATTAATTTTTTCTTTAAAAAGTATTCGTGGAATTTTTACTATAAAAATTTATCTCTATATTTTCAGTGCATTGACCCTAGTTTGGGGTTAACTATTTGCCTATAAATGGGACCCTAGCAGGTGCTACCACCCCGGATCAGGGTGGACCTGGGAACAACAGCAGTTAAGAGGTGGTTCCATGCTCCTCACAACCTCCCACTCAGAGGCCTTGCTGCCGGATGCAGTTTATCGTCATACCCAGGACCAGCTATTCAACTTAAGATTTGTGATAAAAGTCAATGGATGATCGGCAATATAATCGTTCCTGACTTGGCTATCTCAAAAAGTTTAAATGCAACGTCAGTTGCCATCTTCTATCTCCTTGATTCCCATCCTTTTCTTATACTTTATTCGACATCCCCTGTACCTTGTTTTTTCTCTCACTGTAACCCCCTGCCCACCATTGGCGGTCCTGCCTTGCTTAGGGTACAATAATTATGAAAAAAACAAAACGTGAACTTCCACGAAGTGAGATACTACGTCCGCTTACAAATAATGAGTACTTCAGCGAGTTATGGAACATTAAGAAACAGAAAGAATTTGTCGCACACAAAGATAAGAGTACTGTACTGCTATGTTATATCAGTCTTCTTATATGGTTGTGAATGTGGGATAATCATTTTCAGTTTGACCCGAACGTTTACTTTTTAAGGCATTTTCCATCACAACACCAATGTTTCTGGCTAGTTCCCTTAATGCTGTCTATCAGTTGTTGGGGAGGAAAAACTCAGGATTTATCAAATCCAGTGAAAGTGGGGGCAAGTTTATGCTTCAATCGTGAGAAATTATATTTTTTTCCAAAACATGTGTCCTTTGTCGTATATGTTCGAGTGATATTCTATAATACTCCCCTTTCTTCTTCTTCTTCTTCTTCTTCTTCTTCTTCTTCTATATGTTGTGTCTTATCAGGATGTTGGCGATCATGGCTCGCCACTGTTTCTTGTTATTTGTAACTTTATGCATTTTTTCACTTTTTTTTATCTGTTCTAGAAAGGATATACAATGTTTTCCTGTCAATTGTCTTCATTCTGCCCTGTCACTATTAAAGTTATTGAACCCGTTTTTCTCATTATGTACGTAGTAATTTAAATTGTCTTTTCCTGTTATTTATTCTAATTCTAGTTTCTCTAAAACATCGTAGGTGTCAACAGGTTCTGTTCATGGTTTCCTCAGCATCCTTCTGTAGAAACACATTTCTGTTAATTCATGTCTCTTCTTCATCTGTGAAGAGATTGTTCAGTATTCATTGCCATTTACGAGATTTACTTAAATTCTTAAGAAAAAAAAAAGAACAGCAACATTTTAGATGACACTATGAGATATTTCAAATAGGTATATAAATGAATCAAATTAATAATTTCTTTACTAACAATTTATCATTCAGTAACGTCGGGTGAGAAGGATAATCCGTTTTTATTTGTACTTGTTTTAATATGTGAAACTTTTACGGCTTTCCTATTTTAATATTCTGATAAATCTTAATTCTTCAGTTAATGACTGAATAAACGCATTGCAAATTCTATGGCAATAAAATAATCGTAAAAATTCCCCTATTGCATCATTAAATATTTGAATTTAATAACTTTAACAAAATATTGCAAGAACAATCACAAATATAACGTTCTTTCTCTTCTTCGTTCATATCTTTCCTCCTTGCTTGCAATCGGTCTCTATTATGGTTACGGATTTCTTGTCTTTTTTCTGCTTCTAATCGTCCTCGTCTTCTTCTCTGCCGTTCTCTTTGTTGTCTTATTCTTTCTTCCATTACATTTTTTTTTCACAGAAAATATAATGCATTTACAAAATACATTTAATTTCATTAGTTCAGCAAAAGCGTGACACACGTAGGTACCTAGGTTGGTATTACTGTATTATAATATAAAGACTACGTCTTGGTATGTTGTTCACAGCGAGAACGTATTTTTCTTAGACGAAGAAAAATCAAGATGAAGACAGCAAAGAAAGACTTGAAATTATTATTTAAAGCCCCAAAACGCTATAAGTACAGTAATACTCTCTCTCTCTCTCTCTCTCTCTCTCTCACTGTATTTTTTATATAATAGATGATATATATTTTACAGTACTTCTCCTTTCGTTTTGTATGTCAGACGCTTTTTTTTCATATATCCAACGTGTTTGTGCACGTCGCCCGGCGTTCCTATGTTTAATCTATTGTGTATGTGTGCGCGTTCATATCTCTTTTTATAACGTGACACACGTAGGTACTACGGTACTTATATATAGATAAGCACTGTAATTGTTTTACCTTTCTTTCACCCAATGCAAAGCCTTAGAGACACTCAAGTTTGGGGATAACTGAATGAAGTTTTTGTATGGGCATTATAGGAGGAGGCAAGAAGTTCAAATTACCTGGATAGTTAGAATATATAATAATTGACACTATGATTAAAGGGGATGATAATTTAGTGATCGCAAAAGTACACTCTCAGGAGGCATTCTTAGGAACAAGATGTCCGAATCAAAATTTCTTCTTATCAATGGAATACTAGAGAAATGTAAAAGAACGAACGTATCGTAGTTGTATTAATATAGACTGGTGAAACTAAGGAATATTTTCCTATGTAAATGATAGTGCAGCGAGAGGCTTGTGATCTTTCGTCTGTAAGAAAGGACTTTTAGTGTAACTTAAAGTTATCATCCCAATTATAGATGTGATTAACATAATTTTTGCATATTTTTACACATTCATGAATTGAAAAGTATTGGTAAGAATCTTTTACAGTTGATGACCAGACGATTTCCAAAGAATTGGAAAAGAAGGTGACAGAAATAAACTGTATTTAATTGCATACATATATTTAGCTACATACCTATTAAATTATGTAACAAAATTTTGACTTGTGGTCAGAAGGTTTTATTTCATAATTTCTTCTCTATAGAAAGCAAAGAAACGACTATTACTCCCTTCTAACCTTGTCTTTTTGACTTAGACATCGATTTTTGAAACTAACCTATTTTTATTACATACTTGACAGATTCAGTGCTGAGTTGCTGAAGTAGAACTTTCTAGAACTTACAAAATTTTCAAGAACTTTCGAGAAACTTTTAAAATTTCATAAATTTCTAGAACCTTCTGGCTACCAAGAATTGTATAACTAAAATACTATGGGAGACTATATTTGGGAGTTTGATTCATGAAAGTAATTTACAGTATAAGGATACATTACGAAAAACTACTCACTTCTAAATTCTGTATGTGTAATCTTACAATAAATAAATGCTACGTTTGAATCATATGTTTTGTTTCTGCTTTATGCTAATGATAATGTTCACATTTACTGGTTTTCGTAATAGAAATAGGTCAATTTTTGAAATATCATTATCGTTGTCATAAAAACAAAGGTTGAAAAAGTATTAGCCATTTTTTCATACTTTCTAGGCGTAAGCAAATAGAAGATAACAGTTGTTACACAAGGTCAGAAATCATGTTACAGTGTTATTAATATAGAAAGGTTTATCACAAATTGTCATGTGTTGACACATTTATCCTAAGGTTTACACAGACACCGCCATGCATGGGAAACAAAAGTGGAGAAGGTAATATATCTGATGCAAGTCCCGATAAATGATTCAGGGAGTGTTTATGGGTAAAATGTGCGTGTGTGGGTGAGTAGCTGTGTGTGTGTTCGCACTTGTTAGTAAACCTAGAGTAACCATAGCAAAATGGAAATTTAAAGGACAAAACAAGATAAAGCTAATTTTATTTGCATTCATGTAAATTCTATTTTTGATTTTTTTTAATCACTTCCACTCAAGGAAGGTAACAAAGCCACAAGACGTAACGAGTTATTCGATATGAAAGAATATGAGTAAAAACAGTCCTATGGAGAGAACAGTAAAAGAACAGGAATTTAGAAGACAAAAGATAATTGACATAACATTTAATTAAATCTTTGCAGATCAAATTTAACAGGAAAGCATATATATATATATATATATA